>JAMAGZ010000115.1:0-93199 GCA_023626575.1 Penicillium sp. PF1803 | reverse complement strand
TACTGATTGGTTCCCCTTCCACAAGAATCCCCACTCGTTGCAATACTAGCCATTACTGATTTAGCTTGCTCAATCAAAAGGCCCCAGGCGCCACCGCCAAGTATGACAATACGAGAATCGTGCGAAACCATGATAAACCGTTCGAATCACTTCGTCGATATACTGCTCCTTCACCTTAAAGGCGAGCAGAAGAATATTTGCTCGTAATAAGGCCCTCATGACAATTGTCGAATTCGATCACTGGCGTATCATGTCGCCGAGGCGACCTAGGGTTCGGCGAAGCTCGGGAAAGGGTCGGTGTGGTAACCGAGCCCGTTTTGCCTGAGGCCCCAGAGCACTCGGGCATATTTCCGATTGGTCAAAGGACGTTGGCGAAGCCTGACGGGCAGAATCAGAGGCACCGGGGTTCCTTGTCACATCGAGGGATGGTAATTGGAAATTTCATGCCTTGAAATTTCAAGAAAATCATTAATTTTCGGAAAATTAATGATTTCCTTTCCGGAAAGGAAATGTAACTTTTGGGCCCATACTCTTCGTCTGCGGCATCAGTCAGTAAGAAGGATGTTGTCCAGAATCGAACACGGGACAGAAAGACCAACTAGGAACTTACACCATGTGCCGAACATGGTGATAGGGACTTTGGAGCTCCTTGCATAGCTGAGCTACATATACGTGGACTTCCTCTTTTGTCCACGGCTGTGGCTCGCCAAACTTTGTGAGGAGCTTTGCACTCTATCAGACGACATGGCGTCGTGGCCTTTCAGATTCGAAGGCTATTTCAGGATGCCCACGCCCACTTCCCAAACGACTTGAAGTGCTTCAGTGTTGTACAGATGGGGTGCTTGAAGTCGAATCCATCTGGTCCAGGAAGGCTCGCTTGATCGTTGCTTTCAGAACAAGATTGAGCAGGATTGACTGCCATGGAAGGTTCCACTGATGCACGCTCCAGCAACAGCTTCGGTCGACCCAGGTTGGAGCATGGCGGAGATTGGTCGTGGAAGGGGTAGGGGAGTTTGGAAGTTCATGGTTGCTGAGGCCAGGCAAAGCAAAGCCTTTTCGAGGAGTGGGACATGGACAGATCTTGGGACGAGATTGAGGATGAAGAGTATTTTGATGATTACGATGACGATGAGTACGACATTGATAATGATAGCGATTTCTGGAGAAGGGCCGCAGATTAGGGATCTGAAGGTAGGTGGCTATTTAAGGAGTTGTTACGGCTAGGCTTCCTCAGAGCCCAGAGGCTGTCATTTTCGGCGTCGATTTCACAGGTCCCTATATTCTATGTGTAAATTCAGTGCGCAGCCAATCACAATCACTTGCCATCACGTGATGTCACTGAGCAAGTGAGTCTGGCCCAGACCGAAATTACTCAGTGAGCCTGACTCTAAGCACCTTCATAACAGCGGTGGCTGCTAACATTGAAAATCCCTGCCATGCAGTACCCTGCAAGGGGAAAATGGTTGTACATGTTGTGCCATAGGTACTGTAATACTGTGGAGAAGGCAGCGGTTGGGGAAATTTGGAGAGAAAAAGCGTGGGGAAGGCCAAGTTTCTGTACAAGTTCAAAATGCCAACCTCTCTTCGTAAGTAACTATATCCATGGTTCATTTTTAAAAGTTTACATATCTTAGCCTGTTCTTTACCTGAGTATTGTCCTGTAGCATGTCATTGATACTATTTCCGAGGCTGAACTCATTGGCTTGCCTAATCTCATCCACGCGGGGCTACACACTTTTAGCCGGCGCGGGTAAAATCAGCTACACTCGACTTCTTGGCTCTTCTCGAGGTCGCTTAAATAGCAATGCGGTTTCCCTTGATTTTGTTCAGATGATCATGGTATTCTGACAGGCTACATTACACTTCTTCTGCCGCAGATTCATTCAAACCCGCGCCCTTGATACCCATCTACAAGATTGACAACGAAATCTCCGCAAAAAGCCCCTAAAAAAGACCATCAAAATGGCTACTCCCAAACCCCTCATCACGCATCTCTACACAGCAGACCCCTCAGCACACGTGTTCAACGGCAAACTATACATCTACCCCTCCCACGACCGGGAGACAGATATTCAATTCAACGACAATGGCGACCAATACGACATGACCGACTACCACGTTTTCTCGATGGACTCCATCGACGGCCCAGTCGCAGACTCCGGCGTCGTCCTCTCCGCCAAGGACGTCCCCTGGGTCTCCAAGCAGATGTGGGCACCCGACGCAGCCACCAAGAACGGAAAATACTATCTCGTTTTCCCAGCCCGAGACCAGGAGGGTATCTTCCGCATTGGCGTTGCCGTTTCCGACTCGCCCACTGGTCCTTTCGCTCCCGAGAAGAACTATATCCCGGGCAGTTACAGTATTGACCCTGCTGTTTTTGTCGACGAGGATGAAAAGCCTTACTTGTACTTTGGCGGCCTTTGGGGTGGACAATTGCAGTGCTGGGAGAAGTCTGAGTCCGAGGTCAAGGAGGGCGATGAGATGAATGGCCTTGTCTTCAATGCTTCCAAGTCCGGTCCGCAAGAGCCATCCGGTGCAGGTGTTGCGGCTTTGTGTCCGCGTGTGGGCCAGTTGAGCGATGATATGCTTACATTCGTCTCGCCTCCGCAAGAATTGCAGATTCTGGCCCCGGAGACTGGTAAGCCCATTGCGGCTGATGATCATGAGAGACGCTTCTTTGAGGCTGCGTGGATGCATCGCTACAATGGTCAATATTACTTCTCGTACTCTACGGGTGACTCGCATTATCTTGTTTATGCGACGGGATCTTCGCCTATGGGGCCGTTCACTTACCAGGGTCGGATCTTGGAGCCGGTGCTGGGATGGACTACGCATCATTCTATTGTGGAGTTCAAGGGCAAGTGGTACTTGTTCTATCATGATTGCGAGCTATCTGGTGGTGTGGATCATTTGAGGTCTGTCAAGGTGCGGGAGATTGTGTATGATGCGGAAGGGAAAATTCACCTGGCTTAATGGTTTCTTTCGTAAACTTATACCTTGGGAGGAATTGAACGAAGCAAGTCAAGCTCGATATTTTACAGAGATTTGTCCGATCCTAGGATCTTGAGCTCGATTATGCCGTGACCTGGTACGTATTCCGCTATATGACTTGTGAAATTTCTAGAATGGGGAACTTCTGGAGTAAATTGTAGACAAGCTCGATCTCTGCGTAGAATTTGTCGCAGAAGGTCCGGATTATTGAGTCTCCTCATGTGCCACGAGGATATCGTCAAGGTATAGTTCTCTAGCCTTTCTGACAGAGAAACCTAAAGGAGAGCGGAAAGGTGAATCAACTCTATTGTACGCATTGCAGTTTGATGCAAAACGAAGCCAATGCGCCATGCCCAAACGATTCCCAGAAGACCAACCTCACAGCCTCAGAATAAAGAGAATATCACATCTCATCAATACTTCCGAAACGGCCCATCACTCGAATCACGCGCCCTCCCAAGCGCACCCTTCCACTCACTCGCCATCCACTCAAGAACTTCCTCCTCCTCCGTACCATCCTCACTCATCTCATAATCCCCATCATCATCATCATCATTTCCCTCATCCTCATCCTCATCACATTCACAACCCTCCCAATCCGCCTCAAAAAAGATCCCATCCTCCAAGCCCCCCACACACTCCGCCAGCAATCCACTATTTACAGGATTAGTAAACCCCGGCATCCCAATAAAATGCCCAAACCGGCGTCTTTTCGTCGCAATATCCACACAACTCACGTCCGGGATACCAACCCAGCTCCGAATCAGGAACGGATAGGACAACGTGGCCGGCTGAGCGGGATGCACTTGGTGGTAGTGCCGAGCTAGCGCGTCCAGTTGAGTGGAGGTGAGCAGGTGGAAGGCTAGGTAAGTTTTTGGGAATTCGGGGTGTGGGTGGCCTGTTTCGTTGTTTACGAAGGGGGTTAGGGGGGTTGACATGGAGTGGAGGGTTGCTGAGAAGTCGGGGTGGTGTTTGCGTTTTTTGGAGGGGGTGGGTGGTGGAGAGGTGGATTGGGGGGATGGTGAGGGTGAAGATGATGGTGAGGATCTGGTAGATGGAGTTGAGTTGGATGGAGTCATGTCTGGGGTCTCGGTGGGCGAGGGGGGTGATGGTTCGGAGCTTGACGAGTCGCAACTGGATCGTTGGTCGTGACGGGATTGATCTGAAGGCATTGTGAGCGTGAAAGAGCTATTGGAAAGGGGAACAGATAGCACAAGAGTAGCAAGGCGAATGCCAATGTGGATGAGGTTTCCCAAAAAGATCGGGGAAAAGAATGCATTTTATAGAATCGATCCGAAGGGCTCAAGAACTCAGTTGTATTTGTTTGCTTTGTTCAGATTGATGATAATGCAGGAAATAGACAATGGGATGTATCTCAACACAAAGTTGCACAGGCTTGAAGCTCGTAGACAAATCACATCCTTTGTTTCCCACCCGAGACGAGGAGCCTCATGAGAAAGCGGACCCGCCATTGCTTTATTGCAGAAACAATGATGCAAGAAGATGTAAGATAACCCCAAATTTCAGGTAAGATCATAATGTGCACGTCAATAGTCGACACGTACTTCCTAGAGAGACATGTTGGCCACACCTGAAGAAAAATCGGGTTCATCTGAGACTGGCGGAAGTCCAGTATACTTGTTGATCCAGTTCAACACGGTACGGTGCCACATCAGAGAGTTCTCCGGGTTCAATACCCAGTGATTCTCATCAGGGAATGTCAGGAAAGCACTGTCTACACCTCGCATCTGCAGCACGTTAAATGCGGCGAGGCCTTCAGCGATAGTGAGGCGGTAGTCCAGCTCATTGTGGATGATGAGATGAGGTGTCGCCCAATTCTCGGTGAACCGCGATGGATCCCACTTCGCCCAGTTCTCGGGAACCTTCCAGATAGGGCCCTTCAGGTCATGAAGTGGGAAGTACTGCTCTTCACTTGCTAGCTGCGAGGTCATGCTGAATACACCGTCGTGGGTAACCAGGGCCTTGAACTTGCGGCCTAGTGGATGTCCCTGAATCCAGTTCATCATGTAACCACCATAGGATGCACCCAGCGCCACAGCTCGGGTAGTGTCGATATAGTGGAGGTTTTGCTCAATGTACTCAAAGCCATTAACAAGGTCCTCGTAAGGCCGCCCACCCCATTCACCGCAGATTCCGTCAGTAAAGTCCTGGCCGTAGCCAGTACTGCCGGTCGGGTTGGGCGTGACAACGACATAGCCTTGTTCGGCGAATACAGCAGGGTTCCATCGGGTGCTCCACTGATCATTCCAAGCACCCTGGGGACCGCCGTGAATCAGATAGGCCAGGGGGTATCGCTCCCCGGGCTTGAAATGGGAAGGCTTCACCACCCAGGCATGCACCTTATGACCCTCGGCTCCATTGAACCAGATCTCGTCCACCTGTGCCGGTGATAGACCAAAGGCAGATCCTCCTCGGCAGTTGGACGAGACGATCCGGACTTGGTCTGGATGAGCGGGGTCAATGATAGACCACACACTGTTGTCCACCAGGCTAGAGCTAGATACAAATAGTTTGGATGTCTTGGCTCCTGCAGGGACGACATCATTCACAGTGCCCTCGTATGTCAGCTTCTTCAGTGAATCAGGAGTAGCCTTTCGAACTCCGTCCAGTGGCAACTGGTACAAGACTCCACGGCCGGTTTCCTCGACCTGGATGAGCAAGGACTTGCCATCCTGAGCGAAGGACACGGCTGAAGGGCTGAGCTCCCAATCGCCCTTTCCATCCGCGGTCTCGAATACCTCAAACATCTCACCGTTCCACGGGTTTGGAACATAGAGGATTCGGTTCTTGTCCGACTCGTATCCGTCCTTCTGCATAGCCAGTAGAGCAATCGAACCACCGTCTGGTGACAATACGGGAGAGGCCATTGCACCCTGGAGGCTCGTTACCTTGCAGGGCTTGACATCTGAGACGCTCATACTGGTCCACGAGAACATCGGAGCATAGTAGCAAGCGCAGGCAGTGTGCGTAGCGGGGTTCAGATTCGGGTCTTTTGCAATGAATACGATAGCTGAGGGACTGATATCAAAGTCACCAGTACCACCGAAGGGAGGAATCGGCGATTCGACCGGTCCCAGTCCAGACACAGAAATCAAATTGGTAAGTCCCGAGACCGAGTACTTGCCCGCCTGTCTGCGCGCCGGCAACAGGGGCGCCTGCTCAAGCAAACCATAGAAGATAGCAAACTTCTGCGGATCAATATACGAGTCCCAATGCCGCACGAACAACGAAGTGTACAGTCGCCCGGTGTTGTGTGATTTCTTCGCGTCGTGCGGGTTGAACAAGGAACCGTCCGTGTTGGCCTTGCCTGACACGGCAAAGCCAATCTTTCCAGGCTCGATGACAGTGACCTTCAAATCCGACACTGGGCCCGGGACGGTACCAGCAGTGTATGTTCTATCGACCTCGCGCGCATTGCCGACAATGAAGCTCGTGTTGCCGTTGGGCTTGATCTTCAGCCAAACGAGCTGGTCGCTATCGCCTAGCCACTGCGGGTTGCTGACACTGGGATCATTCGTGACGAGAGCCGATCGGCCAGAATCGATGTCAAGAACGCGGATCTCGTTGGTTTTGGAATGCGAGTCGAATGAGTAGGATGTTTGGGTGTAGACGGCGAGGGTGCCTGCTGCGTTGGGGACGGCTGAGGACCGCCTGGGGGCGCCGAGGAGCACCCTTGAGGGTTGTTAATTGAGGAACTTTGGAGATATCACGACGAAACCCAGAGAATCAAGGCCAGCTTAAAGGGCGATGATGTATAATTGGAGGTCACTTACTCGGGAGTAAACTTCATAGGACGGATTGTCATATCAATCAGCTCGAGATGAGGGGACAAGATAGATAGCTAACGGAGAACTTCCCAGCGATCAGGGTGTAGACAGGAAAACGTGATGTCGGGGAATAAGGAAACCTAATTCGTACCAGGAAACAAGAGTCCTGAACGCAATGATGGTCAGTAAATTGTAGTGAAGATATTAAGTGGAGGAGGAATGGAGGAAGACGAACTCGCAGGGGGGGTTGGGGAATGCAACGTGACTCCACTCCATGCGGGGTATCGTCGCCATGGGTCCACGACTCCAACTAAGATCGCGTCCCGATCTCTAAACACGCTAGTTTGCCACAACAGGCAAATAGCAACCATGATACGACCTCATTTATTTTTAACCTATGACACTAAGCAAATTTAAATAGGAAATAATAAAAACCCATCTACACTATGATGAAACTCGCCCTTGAAAGCACACTTGGTATGTGGAAGCTTGATACATAGATTCCTAGACTCAGACTGTAGCGTCTACGTGCTGTTTACTATTTCTCAGAAACAACCAAATTATTAAAACCAATTGAAGAAAAAGAAACAACACCTTTTGTATCCGGATAGCTCCAAAAACTATTATTACAAACAAAAAAACAAAATTGGAATCATGATCTACTCCTCCTCCTCCTCGCTCTCATCCTCCTCCATACCCTCTGCAGCATTCACAGTGAAGGTAGGAGCCTGATCCACACCAACGTAGCTGTCACTCATGAGATACAGCGTCAATTCATGCTCACCAGGCGTGGGCACCACATATTCCAATCGTAAGTCAAGCTTGCGACCAATGGTGACCCGCTTAATGGCCAACAGGTTCTTGGTCTTCTCCTCACCGACAACCAGCCACCAGTTCTCCATCTTCTGGTTGGGGTAGAAGGGCGCGTGGACGACGGTGTCGACTTCGTCGTCTTCCTCGACCTCCCGCTGGATCTTGACCTTGAGGTAGGCGGGTTCGCCGGAAGTGACATTCTCCGGGTCCTCGACTTCAAAGTCCAGCTCGATGCTGGGGTACTTGTCGTTGGTGAATGCGGCGGCTTGGGCGAGCTGCTTGTTGTTGAGCCCAAGGCGCTTGACCAGAGTGGCGTAGTCCTTGTTCTCAGAGGGGTCCATGGCCTCCATGAACTCGAAGATATCGTTGATCCTGCAATAAGTCGAATTAGTATATGTGTATTGTCGATTTGAGATCGGTGATACATACTCATACTCCTTGGCCACTTCGATGACCTCGGGCGAGAAGTGGGGAATCTGCTTGAGGGGACTATCGCGATCCCACATAGCCTGAACCACCATCTGCGACAGCTCCATGGCATGCATGGCGTTGATGTGACCCTCCGAGGAGAGAACATCCACACAGGCACTGAGCAAGTTGAGAACCTTCCGAACAATGTCCTCCTGATCCTTGGCAAGATCGATGGGGAGTTGCATCCGTGAGAAGTGAGCTTGCAAGAGAACGAACGCCTTGAAGTGTGGGGAGTCGAACGCGGGCTCAGACATCTTGACTGGTACCCGGTCGTAGACACGACGGAGAATGTGGTCCTCATGCCGGCGCATCTGGATGGACTCGAACTCAGTGGCCGAGGTGACAATCTCCAGGATACCCTTGAGCTTCGTACGGGCAGAGAGAGACAGCAGGAATGTTTGCATGGTAATGAAGGAGATGTTGTAGTAGGCGCTGATCATAGCCGCATTCAGAGGGGAGACGGTATCATCCTCCTCGTCCAGATCGATAATCTTGGCATCAGACAGTTCCTTCAAGGTGGTCTCAACCAACTCAGACAAGAACGTGCTGAGACCCTCGTGGCTCACGTCACTGAGGCCGTAGAAGCTGGGGTTGGCGAGAAGACGGCGGTAGAAGTAGGTATAAGTCATCCAGTCAACGGCATCCTGGGTGGAAGCGAGGGTACGAGTGCTTGCCTCCGTTACAAAAGCGTCATGCAGATAGACCTGGAGGTGGCTCTCAACGGGCAAAGCCTCGTTGAGGAACTTCTTGTAGTACTCGCGCTTAACGGCAGGCACCATTAGAACACCACGACCACTTTTGTCAACGCCGGGACGAGAAGCCTTGCCGAACATCTGAAGGATCTCGCTAATGGGGTAGTCGATGTAGCGGTGCTCACGGCCATCGAAGAACTGAGTGTTCATAACGATAACCAGATGGGCGGTGACGTTCAACTCCCAGCAGACATCACGCGAGGCGAGGAGAACCTGGATAGCGCCAATGCTGAAGAGATGCGAAACAATACGCTTATCAGTCTGGCTCAAAGCCTCGTGGTAGTAGCCAATACCGTGACTCAACGAAGTGGCCAGGGTCTGCTCCTGGACGCGAGAAAGTAATGGGGCCAGCTCCTCGACATCCGCGTTCAAGAACCGATCTTCATTATCATCAATGGCACATGCAGCCAAAAGATCCATCGCCGTGGAACGAGTCTGCTTGCGGCTGGGGACAAAGACCAAAGCAGGCTTGTCAGGGGACAGTTGTAGAATTGATTGATAGGCAGGTCGAGACATGGCAAGCATGAGGGAGGGGAAGTGAGGAATGGTGTATGACTGGATGTGCAGCTCCAAGGGGACAGGGCGAGCATGAGGACTGAAGTTGTAGATAGTGTGCTTGTTGGCGCCGATCCACTCGCCAATATCGCGGGCGTTGGAAAGCGGCACACTCAAGCCGAGAATGCGCATCTCGTTCTCGGTCTGCAGAGCAATGTAATGCATACGAGATACGACCACCTCGTACACGTATCCACCAAAGCCACCGAGCATGTGAAGTTCATCAGCGATGAACAGCTGGACAGTCTGAACGTTCTTGCGTCGCTGCCACTGGCGGGAAAGGACGTCCCATTGAACGGGAGTGGCAAGGACAAGATCGGCCTGCTCCAGGAGCTTCAAGTCGGCTGTTGTCTCACCGGTAAGCTTGACAATGTTCTTGCCACCGCCGATGCCGCCCAGTCGCTTCTCCCAGTCAGCCAGGCGCTGGTCCACGAGCTCCTGGAAGGGAGCAATGTAGACTGCACGGCCCTCATTTTCAGCGGACCAGTGACGAAGCAGGGCCAGCTCAGCACAAACAGTCTTGCCGCTACCAGTCGGTGCACCAATGAAGACGTTGTCATCTGAGTCAAAGACAGACTTGAAGACCTGAGTCTGAATCTTGTTGAAGTGTTCCCAGTCAGGATACAACTTCTGGTACTCCTCACGCTTCAAGGCCTTGACGGGGGCGCGCTGCATATCTAGCAGAGGGGTGTGGGGAGGGAAGCGCTCGGGAAGAATAAGCTTCTGGAAAGACACGGCGATCTTCGTCTCGGAGTGCATCCAGCGATCGGACACCAGGGAGATGAAGTAGTTGGGAGGCATGGGCTCAGTAATCGGGACAGTAAACTCGACCAGGTGCTCGTTCATCTCGGAAATGGCAAAGTCACGGCGCAACAAGAAACGGTCATGGAACAGGATCTCTTCACCATCACAATCTTCAACGAGAATCCAGAAATCTTGTGCGTTTCCATGAACAGCATCATCCCAGACGAAGTTGGGGGTGATGGTCAATTCAACACGGAGCATGGAGCGAGTGATGGGCTGCACTTGAGCTTGGACATCAAGTCGAGGGAACTTTGAGACAAGGTCACATACAACACGACCAGCCTTGGGCATGCCGAGCAGCTCACCCATGCGAGGAGGATCCAGGTCGAAGTAGCTGGGCCATGGAACATCAATTCGCTCAGCCTTCTGGAGAATATCCCTGGGACAACCCGGGAATTGACGGAGAGGAGACATGGTGGGCCACATACGCTTCTCGGCCATCTTGCAGAGGTCGAGGGCAGTCTTGGCCACCGAAGACCAGCCTTTCTTCAAGCAAATCTCGAAGATAGCACGAATGATACGACCAGCAGACTGGGTGACGTAGACCATGTCGGCCATCAAAGCGAGACCTTCCAGCTTCAGACGGGAAATGTAGGCCTGAAGGAGAACATTGATCTTAGCGTGAGGCTCATCAATAGTCTCCTTGACAGGGACCGGGACACGGCCCAGAAGCTTGCCAAGCTCCAGCTTCTCATCCTGGCGAACCGGGATGTACTTGAACTCGTCACTGAGGGCGAAAATGCGGAAGAGTTCGATGGTAGTGATGGAAGGCTGGAGGTGTTGGGCGTAAGTGAGCATCGAGTTGTGACCAATGTAGTAGTGAGAGGAGATGCGGCCCAGCTCAGTCGACTGCAGACGGCCAGTCTTCTTCTCGTACTTGACCAGACCAGCTCTCTCGAGGACTGTCGCGGCGGAGTGGATCAGGTCGACACGCTTCTGCTCTAGGGCATCGTCATTCTCATAGTCTGCACCGACACTGTACAGACCAGGCGAGCGGAGCATGCGGACGTAGAGGTAGGTGTATCCGAGCCACTCAACACCATCATCGCGGGTGCGAACGTTGCCAAGCACAACCTCAGCGTTCAGATTGTCCGCAAGCTTGCTCATAAGCTGAGACTCAATGGGCAGTTGCTGATTCAGGAGCGAGAGGTAGTACTGAATCTCTGCTTGAGACGTGATGATGATACCCTCACCGAAAGTATCGTATTGCGGTCGGCCAGCACGTCCAAGCATCTGGAGAACATCTTGCGGGCTGAGCTCGACCCAGCTACCCTTCTCGGGCGAATAGACTTGAGTTCCCTTGATGATGACGGTGTGGGCGGGAAGGTTGACACCCCAAGCCAAAGTTGAGGTACAGACGAGGACCTGGATGCTGCCATCGGCGAACAGGGCTTGGACGGAATCACGATCCGCAAGACTGAGACCAGCGTGATGGATTCCGAGACCGTATGGCAGAAGATCTTTCAGGGACGCGTCATCAACGGAATCAGCCTCCTCGGCAAGGATAGCACGGCTGGCAGCATCACTGCGGAGAATCTGTCCGATAGTCTCCATCTCGATGGCCTTGTCTCTAATGTACTTGGCAGTCTTTGCTGTTTCCTTTCGGGAGTGGACGAAAATAAGCATCTGGTTCCGCTTCTGACCAACCTGCTCCATGACCTTATTGTAGCAGATATCGTTCATGGTCTTGAGCTGCTTGATCGCCTTCTTGTCGGTCACGCCGATGAATTCCTGCTTCAGAGGGCAAGGGCGGTATGAGCCGTCGAAGTGAAAAACACCCGTCTCGGGGTCTGCACGGAGGAAGCTTGCCACATCGCGGTAATTGGGAAGAGTAGCACTCAGACCCACAATGCGGACGGGGTCACCAGTCTGCTCAACTCGGCGGATGGTACGGCTGACAATGCTCTCGAGAACGGGACCACGGTCGTCGTGGAGAAGGTGAATCTCATCAATGACGATAAGACGAACGAGGTTTGTGTAGCTGGTTTCTGATGCCTTGCGGGTAATGACATCGTACTTTTCGGGGGTGGTGACAATGATCTGGGTATCGGCAATTTGCTGCTTGGTGAGCTGGCGATCACCAGTAAGCTCTGCCACGCGGATGCCATACGGCTCGAGGCGCTTTCCAAGATTTCCAACCTGTTCTTGGACTAGGGCCTTTAGGGGAGAGATGTAGATGATCTTGAAGTCGTCTAGCATGATTTCACCAGTTTCCGGGTTGCGGTTTTTGCCAATCTCGCGGAGAATGGTGAGCATGGCGACGTTAGTCTTTCCTGAACCAGTCGGGGCACAGACGAGCAGATTGCCATCGTCGTGGAAAGCTGTCGGGTAGCACTTGGTCTGAATCCGATTCAGCTCCTTGGAGCTTCCGAAACCCACACGCGCCCAGTCGGGGAGGTCTGTCGTGGGGATATTCTTCTCGCCAGGCAGCTTCTTGGCTTGAGGCGGGGGAACGTGAATCTCTTCATAGCCCTTGAAAGTTCGCTTGGTTGAGCCTTGGGGCAGCTTGACGTTGGGGTTGGTCATAAGGTGGTTACCCTGGTGGAAGACGAGATTCTCGAGGTTGATCAATCGTTTGGGCTGTAGACCACCGACCAAGCCATTTTCACCAACTTGCTTTTGCTCCTGCGCTTCCGGTGCTGAAGGAACATCGACGTCCATCAAGTCCAACTTGATCTTCTCGGGTCGGTGGGCGAGATCGTCGGCTGTCTTTCCGCGAATCTCATCCAAAATGGCACGGTACCCAGCCTCGACCATCTGGCTCTCGACAAGGTTTCTTGCGTCCGCGTCTTCAGCAACCTGTCTCCAACGAGTAACCCAGACGACCTTGGGACGGTTAGAGACCAGTTTTGCAACAAGATCGGGGTGGTCGTAGTCAAAGAGCTCCATCAAGTCATTTTCAACATCGCGCAGGGGCTTCTCTGTGCCGTCCTCTGCTTGGCCACCAAGGATGTCGAGGGCCTCCTTGGTTTTCTCTTGTTGAATATGGGCGTCGGGGTATACGGCACCGATCTGACGCTGGAGCCAGTACGCGTCGATCTCGCGGGCAGACACGGTCAATCCGGATTTTTCCTTGATTCTGTCGCCCCGGTCCAGACCTTCATCAATAACCATTTCATCACCCTCTTCCACTTCCTCTGCGACGCCCTCGCCTTCCTGTTCGTCGAGTTCGTCCTCATCGGAGTCCTCATCCCGGATCTCGTCCAAGGTTCCAATGCGGTCCTCGTCCTCGTCCTCCTCGTCGAAGACAACGGCCACACCTTGGCGCTCATCGAGCTCGCCCTCACCCTCGTCTAAACCACCGTCCATATCCTCGTCTTCGTCTTCAGCATCGTAGTCGGTGATTTTCTTGCCAAGGTTGACAAGCTCGTTGAACTCTTTGGGATTCATCGAAGTACCCAACAAATCATCAATCTCCTTCTTTTTATCGAAATCCTTCATATCTTCGTCCTTGAGCAACTCTAGCACAGCATCGGCTGCACTGCGGACGACTTCGTGGGGGACATCGCCAAGGTTGGTACCGGTTATCGTAAGGATGAGGTCGTAAGTAGCTCGTGTGGCGGGTGTTCGGGGGCGATATTTGAGGCCCTCGATCAGGGCGTCGGCTGCTGAAAGGATACCCTGGCCTCGTTGCTGCGCAGGCTGGCCGCGCTGGCGTTTCCTCTGTTCCCGCAGAAGCACGTCCTCGCCTTCGTGAATCGCACCTCGTTCGAGATCTGCTGCAGTCTTCTTCTTCGACTTCGGGACATCGTCGCGCGCGACTCGCGCGCCCATTTCACGAATGCCAATGCGGCCCGCGAGAGACTCTGGGTCACCGGTGGGCTCGTCATTGACGCGACTGATGAACCGACGGTCCGCCTGGAGAACCAGGTTGGACATCGCCGAGTACTTATATTGAGAGATATTTTGGTCCGCCATGTTGGGTGTGAGGTGGGAGGAGCTTTCCCAAGCAACAGATCAAAAGAGTGGTAGAAAGGAAAAATGAGTGAGTCGCGACTCTGATCGGCCTCGTTGCGCCGCACTCGGATGTCGACCGCGCCGCACGTCGGAGGTATATCAGCGATAGAAGGGTGTTCAGAAGGTCTCACAAACCTGGCTCATCCTCCTCTTGCAAGCGAAATAACTTGTATGGGGGAGAAATGGAGGCCAGGGTTGATGAGAGGATTTGTAGATTTGCAGGGAGAGTTGAGCTCGGGAAGATTTCGGTGGCGAAGGCGGAAGGAGGGGAGCTTTTGTGGTTCTGCCGCTTCTCTCCCTTGACGTAGAACGGCGTTGACGTTGCAACGATGCGTGTCAATGCTCGGGGCTTGGGTCAGTTGGCTCCTTGTTTACGGCCATCGGTTGAACGAGTCCCAGTCATCGCATCTTTTCAATGCCATGTTCATCGAACAATTTGCCACCATGCGCGTCGTAGCTCGTTGCGCCCTCGCGTACCCGCGGCGCGCCCGCCAGTTGAACAGTACAGAGGCGCCAAAACGAAGGCAACAGTCAAATTGAAGGACCTCCCTCAGGGTGTTGTCAAATTGGAAGCCTACGATGACGGAGTGGATGATGCTCCTCGGTATCCTACTGTGGTACAAGGGCATCGCAATAACATGCAGAAGTTTAAGAACTGTGTTATCCTAACAAGAGTTGGAGGCTTTTACGAGGTATGGCATGGAATTTGAGGGGAATAACAGATATCGTCTAATACAAATCTTCTTAGCTCTATTTTGAACAAGCGGAAGAACTTGCGCCACTGCTCAGCTTGAAGCTCGCGTCCAAGAAAACCAGCGCCGGACCCGTTCCGATGGCTGGTTTCCCCTTCTTCCAGCTCGATCGTTTCCTCAAGATACTCGTTCAAGATCTCAACAAATATGTGGCTATCAGCGAGGAGTTTGCTATTCAGGCAGAGGACAAGCTGAAATCCGGGGGCCTGATGTGGGACCGGAAGGTGGCTAGAATCATCACGCCAGGGACCTTGATTGACGAAAAGTTCATCGATCCTTCTGAGAATAACTTTTTGCTGGCGATATACTTGGATGTTACTGCGTTGGCAGCGCAATCAAAGGAGCAGATCGATTCTCAATCGTCGCAGCACATATTGTCCTCTGTAACCCAGCCCGTTGGCTTGTCCTGGATGGACTTGTCCACGGGCGACTTTTACACACAGCTCACAACGTTACACATGCTACCATCGGCCATCGCCAGAATTGGAGCTCGCGAGATTCTCGTTGATCAGAATGTTCAAGATTTGATTGGCCAGGAACTCCAGCTACTGGTTGGGCATGAGCATCGTCTTGTCACATTCTTCCGATTTCCCGAAAAGTTCGCGCCGATGTCTGAATGGGACTCCATGCTCGAAGCTCCCATCCCAGAAGATGCCCGTGTCACATTTACTTTAGAGGAAATATCCGCCGGGTACAGCCTACTTGAGTACACTAGAGTGCAGTTGCAGAGGACAGACCTCAAACTCTTGCCTCCACGCCGGCGGCATTTAGATGAATCCATGAGCATTGATCGAAACAGTCTACGAGGTCTTGAGATTCTTGAGACTGCACGGGATGGATTCGGTAAAGGAAGTCTGCTTCATGCTGTCCGGAGAACCAGCACAAAAAGCGGTGCTCGGCTTTTACGGGATCGACTCAGTATGTATTGCAAGGATAAGAGTAAAATTTGACTTTCGCTAATCTCAAGTACGCAGCCTCTCCGTCTACGTCCATCCAAGTAATCAACGACCGATTGGACCTTGTCTCGGTGTTTATTGACAACCCCGATCTCCGCGATGGCGTAATCCAGCTGCTCAAACGCAGCTACGATGCTCAGCGCTTGGTACAAAAGTTTGCTCTCGGCAAAGGAGATGCTGACGACTTGATTTGCCTTTCTCGAGCTATCGAAGCCTCCAAGGGGGTTAGACAAGTCCTCTCTGACCATGCGAGACAACTGCGCAAATCGGATGCGAAACAGAGTCTAGCGTCAATGATCTCTCGGCTTCATCTCGACGGTCCGATTGCTCTAGCGAACCGCATACTGGCTGCCATCGACGAGGAAGGTCTCCTTCAGCAGCAACACATCGAAGATAGTACGGCAGCTGAAGCGGCTCGCCTCGCCCAAGAAGTTGCTTTGAGCGAAGGCACGCCCAGTGAGCTGGAGGCACTGCCAAAGAAAGTTCGTGCCAAACCCAGCGGGCACACCGCCACCGTGGATACGGACTTCGGGCTTGTCGAAACATGGGTTATGCGCCGCGATGCCAGCAAGACATTGAGATCTCTCCATGACCAACTGGACGGATTCTTCGATGAAAAGGGTTCACTAACCCAGCGGCTCCGCGACTCCGTGAATTCCACCAACCTCACGCTCAAATGGACGCCCGGACTAGGCCACATTTGCCACGTCAAAGGCGCCAAAATCTCTCAACAGTCGCTTGAAGATCTAGGCGTCACGCGAAATGTGTCGTCCACCAAATCCACCCGCTCCTTTTACCTCCCCTCCTGGACCGAACTCGGCAACCGCATGGATAACGTGAGAGTGCGAATTCGACAAGAAGAACAAGCTATCTTCGAGCGCCTCCGCCGCGAAGTTATTCTCAACTTAGTGAAGATCCGCCGCAATGCCGCGGTCATGGACGAACTGGACGTCGCGAGCTCATTCGCCACCCTAGCTCAAGAACAGCAAATGGTCCGACCCATCCTCAACGAAGGAACCACACACAAAATCGCCGGCGGGCGCCATCCAACCGTGAAACTGGGTCTGGAAGAGCAAGGCCGAACTTTCGTTAGCAACGACTGTTTCCTTGGCGAGCGCGAGCGGATCTGGCTCATCACAGGCCCCAACATGGCCGGTAAAAGCACCTTCCTCCGGCAAAATGCACTGATCACGATCCTCGCACAAGTTGGCTCCTATGTGCCCGCTGCCTACGCCGAGATCGGGGTCGTCGACCAGATCTTCAGTCGTATCGGGGCTGCGGACGACCTATTCCGAGATCAATCAACGTTCATGGTCGAGATGCTGGAGACTGCAGCGATCCTGAAGCAAGCCACTCCGCGATCATTTGTGATCATGGATGAGGTCGGGCGAGGTACGACGCCGGAAGATGGGACGGCAGTCAGCTTTGCATGTCTTCATCATCTCCACTACCGAAATCGCAGCCGCGTGCTGTTCGCAACGCACTTCCATGCGCTGGCGGATATGACAAAGTCATTCGAGTGTTTGGAGAGGTATTGTACCGATGTTAAGGAAAGTCCCGGTGGAGGGTTCTCGTTTGTGCATCGTTTACGAAAGGGCGTGAATCGGGAGTCGCATGCGCTCAAGGTGGCTCAGCTGGCTGGGTTGCCGAGGGAGACTATTGAGCTCGCGTCTCGTATTCAAGGGCAGTTAAGAGAAGAAATGGGTTCTCCAGGCGCTGCCAGGACAACCAGCGAGACTTGCGATAAAGATGAAAATCGACCTTTTTCGCATACTGCCTAGGTATGCCCTTGCACCGCCGCTCTGAAGGCGAATTTGACTTTGAGGGTACAAAGCACATCTCGATCTGTTTATAATAATCTTGTATAATATTTATGATCCGATTTCATTCAGAACTACGTGTCTTATGTAGCGCCACCATTCCCCAAGTCACATTGCTCTCGACCACCTGACAACTATTCCCACCATCCCCAATGGCTGGATTCTGCATCCCGTTAGTGCTTACGGACCCAAGCCGGCCCCGGGCCGACGATACGAGGCCGATAAGTCGGAGAGCTTGGGCCACAGTCTGGGGGAAAGCTTTAGTTTAGAAACTTTGGGTTTGGATTTGAGTTTGAGTTTAGGTCATTCCGTGGCTGTCTGACTGTTTAGATCAATCGGTCAACGGGTCAATAGTTGCTTATCGCAGCAACGAACTATCTGTCATTCCGGTGACTGTTAACCATTCCTTGATTTACTAAATCTAGTGACTCAACCTGGCAACTATATGCGAAGACCGCAGGATGTGTCGGTCAACTTGAAAACATCTATATGCAGTATCCTGGAATATCTACGTGCAAGCAATGGTACCGTGAAGTATACGGTTCTTCTCTGCTCACATGCAAATTTTGACGCCGTGGATAAATGGCTGGTCCAAGCGCCCACCCTTCTACATTTCACGGCTTAGAAACTACATGAACTTCTGTAGTTGTCGCAGTTTATTGTTTATTTTTCCTTGCCTTTAGTTACTCTATCGTTGGCAGATACTGACTACTAAACACACAAAGTCCAACTACGACTAGGCTACGAGAATAGCCGGAATAGCTGGTAGAAAGAGTATACCCGAAGTAGTAGTATACCTCCATGTCTCCACGACCGGGCCATTTCCCCTCCTTTCCAGGAGCAAACACTTCATCCATAATTGGCTAGCAACCCCCACGCTGCGGTCCGTAGATTCGATGCGGGACATCGAGATTCCGGAGAAAAGGAGAGGTAGATCTGCAATACACAAGCAAATGTGGAGCAAGGAATAAGATGAAGACGAGCGTGATTCGGCAAGTCGGCTCCGAGGGTATGTATGGTAGGGTACAGCAATGCAGAAGGCGACAAGAAGTTCGCATTGCGGTTCGCACAAAACATGTCAGGCAACCTCCTCATTCACAGTGATTTGGACGCGATGCGGCTCTGTTTTGGGCACGAATTTGCCAGAGTTGCGAGCATCGGCGAGTCCGCGCTGTTTAGATTGATGGTTGACGGTTAGAGCTCGAAGGATGAGCCGTGCAGTGACTTGCGATTGGCTGCTAGCTTTCCCACATTACCGTCGGTTGTCTTAGCGGGTTTCATTTGGGATCAAAGTCCGTATCTATTGGCTTAAGTCCCGGATCTTTGCAGTTTACAGTACTGAGGTATGCCCAACATCCAGTCATGCTCGTCATCTGGATGTTGTCGTGGTTGTATTTGTCTCGCGGTTGGCGCTTGACCGCGATGTCAACGGGAGGCTCTGAATGGACCGTTTCTTATAAAATCAGGTTGCTATTTCCCGTCCAGACTGGCTATTTTTCGAGTCAACATAAGATAGGATTTTACTCCGGGTACATCCAGCATCCCGAAATCTGAATTCGGACTTGAACATTGAAGTTTCTATTTGCAAGCGAGACCATTCTTCATACGACGCTATACTCCGGCCTCAATATCTTTACACTGATAAAGTCCTGTCTACCATTATGGCTGATCCGGTAACACCAACAAAGCCGAAGGAGACTGTAACAACCACAACGTCTCCATCTGGTTCCGGCAGCACAACCTCGTACGTTTCTTGACGATACAGCATCAATTATGGCTCGATCTTGAGACATACCATACTCGAGATATCTGACTTGCTTCTTTTTTATCTGCAGAACCTCGTCTGCAAACCCAGATCTCGCGGAGATGGGCGGCTGGGTAAGCAGCACCTCCTTTTCCCCTGTCTCCATACGCCGAGGACATGCTCTATATTAACGGACGAAGATTCGGGATAATAAGTAAAGACTCCCCCGCGTCACGCCATACCTGGTCCAGCAAGGGGGCCAAGGAATCATACGGTAAGAGAAGGGATCATTTTCCAGATTTGATCGGGACATCAAGAAATGATTCAAATCCGGCCAATCGGAGTGTGATCATCTATTAACAAAACTGTTAGGTTTAACCCGATATTACCCGATGTCGTTATATTGACCACCGCACGACCAAGCCAATGACGTTGATGATTTTATGGCGATATTGATGGATGCTTCTTGCAAGACGGAGGAGCAAGTTTATTGGAATTGCAGGGATACAATGTTCCCCCGACGGAACTTACGGTGACAGTCACAACACGCAGACAGACAGGATCTATCATTGGTTTTTGTTCTTATTGGGCTTTGCTTCAGATGTTTATGATTCGAGGAATGGGTTGTTAGTGGGGACAATGCAGGGAGCGGAGGCTTCCCCTCTTCTCTCTCCACCGGGACACGGAATGAGATGCAACTGGATATGAGACTGGTGCTGGCGCTAGTCCTAAGAAGGGGTCATATTGAGTGGTTGTGCACAGATGACTAGCATTATTATTATTATTTTGTATCTGGCTACGGCCGGGGCTAAGCATATACTTGCACCAGCCAAGAATGAGCAACTTACTTTGTCGACTCCTATCCTTGTCGTCCAATGATTAATCCAGTAATTGATCCAATTCTCGATCCACTCCCGTTTTCATGAGTCACACGCAACTCCATCAGGTAATTACTCTTGAGATAGGATTACTTAGTCCACGTTGTCCTTGCATTTATACGTATACACCGCTACGGCACCAGAGATCGCCGTTGGCTGTCTATCATGCTAATTGTAGTATCGCCGTGTTGCATTCGCAACGCACTAGTGCCCAAGGACGGGATGAAGACGTAGGAAGCCACTAGTCTGCAATCCAGTGATCCGGGGGTCCTTGTCGGATTTCGACATTGTTGAGTCAGGGTTCGTAAGCATAATGCCCTCCAGCAAACTCAACCTCGGGCGTGGCTAGTATGCTAACCGGTAGGGCTGAGGGTGGATACCGGCTGGCTGTGAGAGTGGAGACGACCATTAGGCCGGAAGTACCTGCGAGATGTGATACATGCTTGCCTGATACCTAATACCCGGTTATCGGAATCAGCTTCCAGGTCCTGGATCCTGTTCAGCATGGTGGACATGGGGAGTCATCATCGGTGACTGGCGGGTACTTGTTCATACACACTTGGTTGGAGGTCAAATGAAACATCTACGAACGTTCTGTATGTGTCACTTGTGTGTTCTTATTGACCCTTGTTTGAAGACTTAGAAGCGTGGGCCGCCATTCCCGATCATTAGGTATCAATGAGGACAGATAAAGTGACAGTTCAAGAGTCTGAATTTGAACACCAGAAAAGCGGTTCACCCAGAGCTCTTTCGGAACGTCATTCTAATTCTCTTTGAAATCAGCTTTCTTGATAGTCTAAATATGATTTCTTACTCTGTCGTTGAATTCTTGGCTGATAAGATGATTTTGAAAATTCGTCGAGGTCTCAAACCTATGGATCCCCCCGGTTGATATAGCGATTTCGATGTCAACGACACACCGTACCCTTTGGTCTAAAATTGATCTCGTGGTATTTAGCTCACCCTACGCAATTGGAGAGCATTATATAGCCCACAGGAGCAAATCCGGAGCGTCTGAACTTAGATGTAATCTTGTAATGAGTACGACCTTTGAGAGCGTCACACCCCTTTACGTAAAGGAAGCAAGACAGGGAGAACCAGAATAGAAGCAAGTTTTAGTCTATATGGAAATAGAGGTGCGCAACAGAAAAGAGGCGGGCCTAGAAAGGCCGCCGAACATGAACGGAGACCTGCATCCCACGTAGCTGAAAGAAGCAGCAAGAATAATGTAAGGCCAAACTGAAGAAGAACGACGAAGCAATCCGCAGATGGAGGCATCTCCATCACCCCTGGTATCCAGGTCGGAGGCGACAAGAGAACTCACATTGAAATTCCAAAGTCGGCCTCCAGGCAAAGACCAGTTATGGAGCGCAGGTAGTTGTCCAGCTTTGATGCATAACTCAAAACTTCCCGCTGGTGCCAAACGGCAAAGTTGCGGGTTGCACAGGAACCACAAGTTGCAAAATCCCCAGCAGTACCATTTGGCTTCGCATTATTCTCTGGAAGGTATTTCTTCTGGTTGATCTGCCCACACTGCAGATCCAAAAGCTGTTCCTGCCAATCCCACAGTGCCTCAAAGGCAACAAGAGGATTTAAATTTTGATTGTTTCTATCCTCGGGGTAGATAGGAAGTCTGCCGTCTTTTGTTGAAATCAAGCTGAGACCGAGATGGGCAGCGTCACATTGTTTACCGCAGATAGGCGGACCATAACGTAGCCGTAGAATGTGTTCATCAACCGATTTGATTAGATTGCCAATGCAGTGGTCATCCACCCCGTACTTCAAGAGTTCTCTTTTAGCAACTTTGGTGATTTTGGCTATATGAAGCCAATCTGTGAGGAGCATATATGGTGTGCGGTTTCCATATGACTTCTTACCTTCAATCAATAACCCTGGGCCGTCCTGAATCACAACTGCATTTAGTCCATACTACATAATAATCATTGTCGACCATTCAAAAGAGATCTGGGTTCAGGAAGACATAGGAGATTATGGCCCAACGCCAAATATCCCGTCCATTTTCTGTGCCAAATTTTCCTCGAAGAACAATGTCAATCCATTCTCGTGCGTAGGACTTCAGAGCCTGGTAAATTTGAGATAGTCAGCGACCACGGCGATTCCAAAGAGGGTTTTTAGATTCATCCAGGAATGGAGGGCCTCTCCCGAGCCGTGAATCACAAACAGGACAGCTTGAAGTGAAACCGGGGTTTAAAAATTCAGGCAAGGTCACTGTTGGATGGCCTTCTAGAGTTAATGTTTGTCTCCATCGATCACTTAGTGCAGCTTTGAAGTACGCTGATGCAAGCGTGAGGGTGCCCGAATGTACTTTGAATGCGGTATCGCCTCCAAAGTACTGGATCCATGGGGCTGCATTGCTCTCGTGGGAATGACCACTCGTATCCCTAACTGAACTGGCACCACAGGGGACGATGATCAGCAGGTCGCCGTCAGGATGGATGGCAACAATCTTTTTGCAGGCCATTGTTGTGGCTGAGTCGACAAGGTGAGTGGTGAAAGAGGTAGCGAGCGATCAAGAGATGGAGCTAGAAGAGGAGAGAGACGAGGAAAAAATTTAGTAAGGGGAAGGCCACAGAAAATTTCGGGGATGGAAACCTACGAAGTTTGAGGCGAGAAGTGCCGGCTTTGAAACCAACCTTCACATTCCTAGCTCCGTATGCTTCAATCTGGAGATGGACCTCAAGTAGGCATCCATCTGTGCCATGTAGGTCATGACATCCTTCCCCAGGATGAAGGCCCTATTTACACAAGGCAAATATCTCTTGTCTCGAGTGGGGTTGACGTGGTCCGGTTTGTAGTTTGCCCGAGACCTCTCCCCACAGTTAATACCGGAAAGCTTTTCCTTTCACTCAATCAATGTCTTGAGGACTTCACGCGGACCATAGATAGGGTCTGAATCCCCATTGTTGCGATGGGCGGGAAGGAGATTGTCTTTGTTCAAGATCAGCATTAGACCGAGATAAGTCGCGTCACAGTATGCTCCACAAATGTGTGGGCCGTGCTGTAGGCGATGAAGGTGGTCCCGGACCAATTCGGCCAACTGGACTAGCCAGTCGACCCTCAGAACCGTACTTGGTGAGTCTTCTCTGTTCAGCATCGCTGATCTTTCCTATATGCCAGTGTAACAGCCATGTGTTAGAAAACCTGTAATATCGTGTCCAGTTGTTATAGGGCGAGTGGCTACTTACCATGAATGAGTGGATCCAAGCCGTCATGGACCTCCAGTGCGGTTAATCCATGTTCCAGGATCAGCTTGAATGTTGATATGTAGATGCCTTTGAGCTGGAAAACATGGCAAATTGTCACCCATTGCCAGGTGGGAAATCCCAGTTCTCCGTCATCGAAGTACCATCTCTTGCAACAGGATAGCCACCTTTGTACGCACCCTTTAAGGACATCACCACGGCAGTCGAGAAAGTCCGCCGCCACCGCGACGTCGAAGAGATTTGTCGGGGTGACGGTGACGTAGCCCGGAGCCTCATCTTCCATATCATGCATGATCAATAAGATAGCCTGCACCACCCAGGGATAAAATCCGGGTAAGGCCAGTCTCATAAGTCCAGTCTCTGTGTATTCGATCTTCCATCGGCCACTAAGGGCTGTCTCGAAGTATTTAGAGGTTCTGGCGAGACTGTTTGCGGAGACCAAGAACGACTGAGTAGCTTGGTCATCCTCACGGGGACGGCGGTTCTCGTTAGTGATTGTTGTGATAGGCGCAGGAACTATGATGAGTACCTCGCCATCGGGATCGATGTGTAAAATATTAGGGTCAGCCATTGCTGAGATTGGGGTTGACCAGCGAAGTAGTGAAAGGAATAGAGAGACGAGTAGAGATGAGCAAAGAAGATATGGGTGAAGGCGAGATGGGAGGCAGAGATGAAGGAGTAGTAGAGCAAGAATTGGAACCGTAGCGAGAAGACCGGAAATGGGCGAGGATGGAAAAGTTCGAAGAGGCTTGAAGTCAAGACAACCGACCTCTCGTGGAATTTGAATACACTTCAGCCTTCTTGGATGACATCCCCGCTGCTCAACGAAATCCGATAAGGTTTATGGGAAGCTATCCCTGATCATGAACTCATTTATGACCATATAGATATTCCGCCGGAGGAAGCGCCTGCATAGCCATTACGCCACTAGTTAGGCTGCAACAGGTTAATAGAGTGTTGATTGATCGATTGATTGATTGACCATATAGATATAATTATATAGAGGAATTGATATCACTCATAGAGCTCGAATATTCGAGACTCAAAGGACTAGAAATGCTTTTTATAAGGGGGATTCAGAAATTGGGCTAAGGGCAAGCCATCAGTCAGAGACTTGGCTGTTATAAATGACAGATCTTTCGCTGAGTGGAGAGATTAGTTCCGGGTTCATTCTTTTGCGATATTTTCTTACAATGAACGCACACAGTGTTATCAATTCTTCTTCCATAGCTATGCTGAGCACTAACTTAGGGGCATAGCAAAGACGAAGGAATTCGGGGCAGCATCTTGAAACGTTAGAACCTCCTGGCTCTCAGCCTTGAATTCCCTCCAGAAGAGATATAAAATGGGTTGGCTCCGAGTTTAAAATGTGCTAAAGTCTAGTCAACTGATGGCCTATGGTGTTTAATCATTGAGAGAATGGCGATAGGCCTAGGTACAAGATTATGTGTCTGAAAAATTGCAATATCGGGTAAAGTTTTGGGTGGGTGAGTGACTCCTTACCACGAATAATCAAGCCCGGACCCTCGATCCCAGAAGCAGTAATACCATACCCCAAGACAAGCTTTGCGGTGGATATGAATAGACTCTTGTGTTGGCAATTCTGAAAAATGGCGGGCCACTGCCAGGTGGGCAGCCCGAGGTTTCCGTCCAAAACCCATCTTTTACAGCTGGAAAGCCACGTTTTCATGTAGGGACCTGGGATATAACGGTAGTCAAGGTAGTCAGCTGTGAAAGCTATCTCAAAGAAATTGTTAAGGGTGATCCAATGAGTGGCGCTGTCGACTAGGCCGTGAGCAAGGATCAAAAGGACCTGAACCGTCCAGGGGTTCAGTCCGTGTAGGGTCAGTTTCTTGAGTTCACCTTCCGTTGATGCTGTCCGCCAACGATCACTTAATACCACTTCAAAATATTTAGACTCCATGGCCAGAAGGTCCGAGGACGCTTGAAACGACGTATACTGCGGGTCGTCCCGGGGTAGGCGGATCACCTTGATCAGGCTGTTGGTCCGTGTTGGTGACTTGGTCGAGAGTATCAAAGACGACGATCAGTAAGCCGCCGTCCCGAGCGATGATCAAGGGATTTGCGTGAGCCATGGTGTCACTTTTGTTGATCAGGAGAGTGATAAAAGAGACGAAGAGATAAGGCAAGAAGGGATAATGTAAGAAGTGATAGTGGAAGAAGAGAGAGTGGAAGAAGAGAGAGTGGAAGAAGAGAGAGTGGAAGAAGAGAGAGTGGAAGAAAAGAGAGTGGAAGAAAGAGAGTGGAAGAAAGAGAGTGGAAGAAAGAGAGTGGAAGAAGAGCGAGTGGAAGAAGAGCGAGTGGAAGAAGAGCGAGTCGAAGAAGAGCGAGTCGAAGAAGAGAGAAGGGAAGAGGAGACCAGTGTAGAGTTGATAAGGAAGCAAAGGTTCACCGACGGAACAGCCGGTAGCAATGAAGGCCAGAGTGGCTGCGAAGGGAAAATTTGTAAGTTAACCTAGGAAAGGTGAATCGATCTCTCGTAGATTTTGACCAAGGCTCAGCCGTTTTGGATGACACCCCCACTGCTCAATGAAATTTGATAAATTGTCGGCAAAGCTATCCCTCACAATGGACTCATATAAAGAGATGTTAATAGAACTATATAGATGGATATATATCGCGTGCGCAGCTCGAATATCCGAGACTCTAAAGACCAGAAATCGGTTGGAGAAATATCAGTCGGATTCAGAAACTGGGCTAATGACTGGCCGTAATTCAGAGACTTGGCCGTCATAAATGACGGGAATCTTGGATCCCCTTGTATGTAAGATGTTTAATATGGTTTCCATAACCACGGGCTCGCATCCTGGTATGTCCAAGTTCAGTGTAAGGCTCCTTCGGGCAGCCAGCAGCCTTCCTTCTGGCCATCTCATACTTAGCCGTGCCCGGAAGTAAGGCGATGAGACTGCCAGATGTTTCGAGGAGACTCGAAATACTCGTCGATGATCGATCTCTGAGCCCGAAGGCTCGGCGGTTGAGCCACTCCCGGCGATGAGAATCAAGTCACCATCAGGGTCGATGGGTACGATCTCTCCGGTGGTAGTCGAATCCATTCTTTGAGAGTAGTGGTAAGTGATCGAAGGGCGGGTTCGAAAATTTTGGGGAATGCGGGTGAGAATCGATCAGGTTAGTGGCAGTCAGCTGTGATGACTGTGGAAAGCCCAGAGAAAGCCAGGAGGGCGGAGCTGCCAGGTTCGAGTAGTTTGTCGAATTTGTCTATGGGGACAAAAAATCGGACAATGGGTCTTCCTGGGGCGCTCAGGTGCTGATCGTGCCTTGGAAGACCAGAATGTCGAACTAACACGTCTTACGGACCTATTCAGATGGATCTAACCACATAAATCTTCTGATTCGTCTCAGTTCTCTCGAAGATTCCATCACTGTGTGAGGATAGCCCATACGGGCATCTGAATAAAAACCTGGATTTGCTGAGTTCGTCGACTTTGAGCGTTTCCAGTCCATTTCATGCTTGTTTTCTAAGCGCATTAAATCGCAAAGGAGACTGTAATCCGTTCCGACCATGAGGCACAGCGTATTATCGACAAACTTCCTCATCGAGCACCTAAGGAACTTGACAGTAAAATGGCAGATCAATTTGATGGTTTCTTAGTATCTATTTGGACCAGTAGTCAACACGGATAAATAACAGAGCTTCCACTTTTGGAACGATAATTATATGAAGTCAGGGCAGACATAACATCCATCTCACAACGATATTCTGTGAGAGTAAGATTTCTTCCAGGGAGGAAGTTTATACTGACAGGGACCACGCCAGCCTCCACATGGTATTATTTATGGCTTGTTATATGAAATCCTGTCTCTGGGTTGGTAAGTAATCAAGGGTAAATAAAGCAAAAGGTAGATATCACCATTCAGCAGTCCTGAGAAAACTACAAGAATGTAAGAGGAGCAGAGACTTTGCAGGAAACCCCCGGTAAGCCAATGAGTCAGCGCTTACCGCAAGCTAACTAGTTAGTTAGTTAGTTAACGTTAGTAACTAACTATAACCCATACTGAGTGGATTTGTCCCTTTATGGATACCTCTTGTCTCCCATCTAATCGCGGCATAGATGCCGAACTTGGAGAAAGGGCGAAGTAGTTACACGTGGCTTGATGGACACAAAACAGCTATGACATCAAAATCAACGTAGATCGACGACCATGCAATACAGCTCGCTAATATCCATTCAGAGATTGTGTCATTCGTTAATACTATCGGCATAACCAAGGCTTGGATGTAGTAAACTTTAGTCACTCCAATCTCCGGATTCCCCAGCCAATCACGGTTGTGGGGACATTCCCGACCGCGAAAATCCCGCAGGGTGACTGGTCCATACTCTAAACAACATATAAAGACCCGATCTCCTGGAGGAAACATCAGTCGCACAATCTGTCAAGCTTTATTCCATCATTGCTCCGTTTTCCATCTTAGCATTACCCCAAACATGACATGCGAAAAATGTCCTTCCGACAAGCCGGCCCCTGAGCCAGCCCCGGACCACAACCAGCCCCTTGTTCGACGTGTTCTCCAGATGTGCACGAGATTCTTGCCAGTAGGGTCTGCGCTGCTTTCCTCATCATGCTGCTGGCTGCCAGTATGTTCCTTTTGATATCTTTGATTGTGGATTTCCAGTGACAACTTTCGAGACGGCCCTCGATTTTCTCTTCGCAGGGTCGGTTACCGCTGCTGGCGTAGAGTACCTTCGGAATGCGCTCTTAGGAACTTCCATCGTGGGACTTATCTGGGGAGTTCGCCGTGAAGGATTCTCTCGACGGATGGTGTGGCGAATTTTGATCTGTGTCGGATTGTTGGCATGGGCGCAGTATAATCGGAGGGCGCAGGTGGTGCGTACTGGATCGCATAGTTGTCATTAACTAAAAGCATCTCACGTGAACGGAGTTTTAGTTGAAATTGCACTTCCTTGCTAGTAGTCTCCAGGTATCGCTTTCTTCTTGTATCAACCTTTCTCTCCATCAAGGCACTTCCTCTCTACATCATACCTCGCACCATATACGCCAACACCCCTGACCAAACCATAATCTGCGAAGATGGCAGGACGGATTTGGCAGTCCCATCTGGCGAAGCTGAGTCGGGGATGTGCACGAAAATCCCGATTTTACACACTAAGGGTGGCAATTTAGCCCAAGTTTCCGATGTTGGCATTCTTCCATGTATGATCTTGGAAAAGAATTACTCGATCGTGATACTACCAGACATGAGACTGACATCCACCTTCGTTGTACAAACCACTGAGGGATATTGATGCATTTGCCATATGATTCGGATTTCTAGCTATCAAGAAGCGCCGCGAATCACGTTAGAAATGAAAATAGATAGTGGATGAAGTCCAAGGACGATGGAGTCAGTTGCGGACGAAATTGGAATCAAGATACGTGAGTTCCTGCCCATTTCTGTGACTTGTCATTGAAAAACACCCCCATTTTATCTCGCGTTGGGGTTGGACGGCATGAACATGGGGTTTTCAAGGAGAGAGTGGCTAAGGGAGAACTGTTAGTATATTTCTCGACCTTGAAATCTTGACAACATTTTTCCAATGGTCACTTACCGTGGTTTCGAAGCCCATTCTGGGACATCTGAGATGCCCTTGAGTTTTTCTGACATCTGGGCAATATGCTCAGAGAGCTCGTCCCCCAGAAGACTGTTATGGGCACATCGAGGATTGTGGGGAGTATGGGAAGCGCTGCCAAGGGTTCGGGAATGGCCGCGGGGGGTACGAGGGGAGGGTCGAGAAGCATGGGCAATGTTGCTGACAGTGTTGAGAGGGGTGTCGAGAGGGGTGTCGAGACGACGGCTGTTGTGGCTCGTGTTTTCCCATTCCTTCGCAGCCTGGCAGAACGAAAATGGATTGCATGCCGAGATAGAGATGGCTGACTGGTTTCCAGAGAGATTTCCGCAGTTACAGTCTTGAATTAGCCCAGATATTTCATCAAAGCCCCAGCCTTTTTGGCATCGCATTGAAAGGTACAGCGGACATGTTGGGACCCGAGGTAGGCAATTCGCAGATTGAGAAGATCAAAACACCCTTTCAGATAAGCGTTTCTCTTCGCGATGATTTCTTCCAAAATCCATTCTGGAATAGGCGACGGACCTTGATAGGCAGCGGCGAGGGTCTTTTGCTGGGCCAACTGTGTGAGGTGTTGAAAGAGAGACTTCCAGCCGAAGACGTATGCAATGAAAATCAATTGCCACAACCAGGACGTAAACTCGGTTGGGAACACGGGCACAAGCTGCTGACAGCACCAGAGGCCCCATTTTTGGAGTGCCTCGTGGCAGAGGATTGTAATCTGGGGCCAGGGCCACTTTCCACAGTCTCTTGCTGTATACATGGAAAGGAATTTGCCACTGGCGCCCGTAAAAGGCGTTGAGGAGAAATTCCATGGTCTCAGAATCGTGCTCCGTGTTTGGCAGATGCACTTGACTGAGCCGTTTACGGCGAGCTCAAGTCCTTCGCGCCAGTTTATGCTAAATTGCGCTTTGAAAAAGGCAGAAGCAAGGGAAAGATGCTTGGGGACACCAGAACTTGGTGTACGTTGGACTTTGATCGTGTCGAGGGTCTCGTCAGACTCGTCACGGGTAATCAAGAGGATGTCGCCATCTGGGTCGATGACTTTCACGTCGTGGGTGGACCGAGTGTTGCTCATAGTACCGTATTCTGCTGCCTAGATGTGAGAATGGTATCAGTGAGCAATGATCCGATGGGATTGTAAGAAGTGATGTTAAGACTGACTATTCGTTGCAGTTGATGTTCAACGAGGATCTAAGGAGAGCGCCTTTGCGAGAAGGAGCGAGAGAGTTGATGTCTGTTTGAGGAAAAGAGGAGGAAGAAGAGGAGATGGTGAGATGAAGACGGGGAAACTGCCGCGAATAGATTTGAAATCATGTGGAGTTTTCCGGGATTTGTTTGATTGTTCTAGAATTTGCCTCGAAGGTCTATGTTTCCCATTAATCGACATCTAGATTGCTCTCGCTTTCGTAGACCATTGATCCTACCAAATGGCAATGGAATGCTTCGGTATCCTGGAAGTAATGTACAGCTACATGTTACTTCCATAATCAACGGATGCACTGATAAGCACCATCGCAAGCTCGCGTTTCTGCAAGGTTTTCTAGGAGTGGGATGTTCAAGTATTGTATGCGAAAGTACTGGAGTTGGACAGGACACGACAGAATATGAGTTGTCAATAACTGCAAATGGGAATGGATACTTACTAGTCTACCGATGCCTTTGAGTAGTAGCCACCAGAATTGTTGATTCATGGCAATATGGTATGAAGGAATTGAGCCAGAAACTAGAAATAACTTCCTACTTGAATCGGGCACTTGATCATGACAGTCCGAAGTGGATAGCAGCATATCGGGAGAATGGGCGATACAGTGTTGAAGTGGGCTATTAACCACGCTGGTTCTTACGGGGATTGACCGACCTTGAATGTGTGTCATCATCTCGAAATGTCTTTGGATGTTTGGTAGTAATAGGGCTATGCTATGAGTCTAGGATATTCTGGATAGGTAGCAGGCGGTATGATGTTAGTTTTGCTGGGTGTCAAGAGTCTGCGCACATTATCTGTCGACCGTTCAATAATATGTGCCCTATATTGCTAGTTCAGATTACATTATTTTCATTATCAACTCATAATAGGGCGTTACTGAAGCTCACATTGACTTGTTCATTGTGGTAATCTAACAAATTTCATAATCTAACAACTTGACGAAATCTCTGTTGCGAAGCTAGGTCATTTCACTAGCTTTCCTCAGGCAAGTCCAGCCCAGGAAGGAGTCTGTAGAACTTCGAGATATGATCCTCGATATCCTGTCCCAGGGGGCGTCGCCAGTGTGGACAGAGGTGTTCTTTGCCATTGGGGCAGCGCCGATCAAAGGTCTTGGAATTTTCCCGGCACACATTGATGAGTTTCGCCCAGATGACCCTTGGTGCATACCCGGTGAATCCATCCTTTGGTGTGAATACGTAATTGAAGGGAAAGAATTCCTTAGCTGAAATTTCCCACACCAGATCAAGATAGAGAATATTGCAATCGGCCGCACAAATAGTAGTGTCGAAGGAAAGACTTCTCCGTCGAGCCTCGAGAAGCTGGGCCAGCGTATGAAGATACTTTTGTCTTCCATCGTTGATGAGATCTAACGTAGTAATTCAGGTAAGTCATTTGTTTGGTCGACACGAAATTGTTCCAAGCATACTTACTAACGATGTTCTTGGGAATCGGCAACTTCTTTGCATCAAACTTCCGGTCCAGATTCTGCTGGGCAACAGCTGTGGTGCTTCGGAATACATCTTTATCGCGGAAGGCATAAGAGATGAAAATCCATGAGTGGTTCTCAGGTGTGAGAGTGCATAGTCCCATTGCCCGAGACTTGATTTTCTCCATCCAGATTGTCGCGAAAGGCTTCATGACCGGCAGACAATCAAGGTAGTCGCAGAATTTAGCAAATTCAAGCACCATTGTCGGAGATGGGTTTTTCGGGATGTTTTCATTGCAGCCATGAACAAGGTTGAGTGTATGTTCAACAACAATCGGATCGAATTCGTGAATGGTAAGGTAAACCTTTCCATCTCGCATGAGCTCTAGGTGAGGTTGTTCACCCGGGGCCAGCTTCTTTCGGAAAAGACCACAGGCTTGAATGAGTTGCTGGGAGGAACATTGAAAAAGCAACTGGAACTTTCGGTTGGACAAAATGAGCGTAGTATCTCCAGTTAGGTCGATGACGGTTATCGGCAGGTCGCGTACTGCTTCCAAGACTGCTTCCAATACGGGATCCATGGCTGATTGGATGAACTGGTCTGATATTGACAATAGATGGAAATCGCGTAGCAAACGCGAGTACTGGCCAATAGAGTGCGTTTCGAAAGCGGATCCAACTGGGGGAAGCAAACGACGGATAGTATGGGGATCGTATGCGCGCGGGTCAGGGATCGTGGGTCAAAGGAGGATCGTGGGGTAGATCGAGCGGCTTAGAGAATGCGGCTTGAAGAGTGCGGCTGAGGGATAAGAGAAAAAGAGCGAGGGAGATGTGTGTTGAGAAGGATTGTAATACGGATGAAGGGAAAATTTACCATCGAAGACGTCGTGGTGAACTGGGATGGGAAAGTAACCACTCTACCAGCCTCAAGCAGCAGTTGCCAGAAATCTGAGATTTTGTTGGTGTCATTCAGTTTTAAGCAATCCTATTTGTTGTTTCTTCATAGCTTGATGACTTTCTACATGACTTTTTACATGACCTTCTACACTGTCGATCAACCTTACCAGGAATACGCCATACTTCCTTGAATGAGCTCAGATGTAGTCGCTACCAGACCTGGTAGTCTCAAGCTTTTGAAGACTAAAAATCATATCAAAATATGAGCAGTTTCATTCCATTTCTCCGCTTCAATCTATGGCGATGGTTCGATTCGACCAACTATTACCTGACAATTTTGAATGACTATCCCAGAGGAACTATCGGATAGTGATCCACCATGATCTTAAGATATGCAACAGCTGTTGTGGTGGGAAATGCTACATCCTTTGGAAACAAAAATGGAATTTCTATATCATTCAGATGAATGATCCACTATCCGAGTGTTTCAAACACAACCCATGAGTCTCAATAACAATTTTGCAGTCCCCGAAAATCATCCCTTTTCCCGTAGTTGGAGGGCAATGTCATCCACGAAAGACGAGTTTCCTTGCGTACCTCAATCCTAGTAAAAAGATTAGAAGCCCGCCTGATTAAGGTCTTTTCTCCATCCGATCAATATCACTCACTCAATATTTAGCTTCTTTCGATTGAGTAAGGACCCCCTCCCCTAACAACTTCTGGAGTTTGGGCAGTCTCCCCATCTTCCTTCGGTGCAGGTATGCTTCGCGTTATTCTCAACTCATGAATCAGACGACTTTTGGACATTGGGGTGAAATCTTCGGCTTTGCTCTTAGGGCTCAGACTGGAACGTTTTCCCTTCGCCCAGAAACCAAGTCGTAGCGAGTCACAGGTGTATCCTTCCTTGGGGAGCTCGTTTAAGTTTTGTATGACTTGCTTCCCGATGTTGGTGACAAGATTATCATGGAATGATTGGAACTTGGCATTGATCCGATCTAAAGATACAGTATTAGTCCCATTGCGAAAGTGGAGTTTGATATCACAAAATACCTGTGATGGAGGTTGGGATGGGCAAATTGCCTGGGTCTAAGGGGGCCTTTGCTTCCTTCCATCGATTCATATCATCACACTGCCTTTCTGAGCAAGCTCCTGGCCTTCAGGCCAATTCGGACCCAGTCTTGCCTTGAAATACTCCGAGGATTTCATAAGCAAACTGGATGAAACCTGGAACCAAGTCTCCTCTTCTTTTTGGCTGGAGCTGGACGTGGTGGATTGGTCTGGTGGATCATGCTTTTTGTTTGCGGAGACGATATTCACGTCCCCGTTGGGATCGATGATCTCAAGTCTTGCGAGATCCATGGTGCCTGTACGTTCAATGGGGTGGGATGAAAGCCGAGATTTCACGTGAAATTTTTGAAAGGAAGGTTCGCGAAAAGCTAATCAAGTTTCCTGCTTCCTGATCAGCTCGAGATTGAAGGTGGAGTTTTTCGAGTAGTGCCTATTTGAAACGCTGTGGGGAAATGAATGAGAGTGGAGAAAGATGGAGCAGTCGAACTTCTGAGAGTCTGTTGTGCCTTTGATCGATTGCAAAGTATATGGGGAGAGAGGTAAGGAAGAAGAACAATAGGTCAATCCGAAAAGATCCAAGAGAACAGTTCTCCGTAGGATTTTTTGGTTGTCGACTTGGAGGGACAGCCCGAGCAAGCGTTGTCAATTTAGATCTTGAACACGATGCTCACCTGGGTGACGGAGTGTCAGGAATTGGGATGTATCAGAATGGATGAGTGAAGAGATTGTCAAAGGAAAGAGAAGAGTAAACAAGAAATAATTTGAGTTGAAGAACATGAAGAAGCCTGAACGCTTGTGTCGATCGTGGGCAGATATGGCGCGCGTAGGATCGTGGTGGAGATGGGTATAGTGTGTGTTTCTTGAGTCACATTGACAACGAAGATTATAATTATTCTGTGTACATATTGCTGGGGGACACGAAAACATGCCGGACTAAATCCTGCAGTGCAATCCAACAGACTGGGTTTGACGTGTCCATGATCCCTCAAAACTTTTCAATGTCCATCTCTTATTTCACTTAATAATGAAACCCCTAAAAATGGTCCGGGCGTCTTAGAATCAGAAGAACAACACTTACGGTATCATACGAGCGTCCTCGCAAAAAGAGTGACTCGTGATTCCATAAATTTTGCATCCTTGTGTGTTTCCTACTCCTCCCTTGGTCACTTGTAGCTCTCGTTGTGTATTGAAACCACCTGAGGCCCGTGTATCTTCCCGTCAATTCTAGGCCTTTCTTTGCTAGCCAATCCTTGATCATTGTTAAGGAATCCTCAAATCCTCATATTACGTAGCAGAATCTCTTCCCTCGGCGATTAGTTTTGATGAAATGCCAAGCCATATTAATTTCCATAAAAATCCAATTACTACCCTAGCGATTCGCCAATATACTATTCTGGATAGATTATGCCATTGCTCAATACATGTTCCCTCGCCAATTACCCTTCCAACGCATCATTGATCTTGCTGTTATCCACCTCGATGTTCGGCCGTTTGGAAGCTATAGCGATAGCTATCCGCTGTTCGACCAGTGATGCAAAAAGCCTGACCCCCATCAAGTTCAGTTTCACTCTGACCTGTTGAGCTGAACAACCCGTTGGGTAGCAGTCTCTGTCTTGTGGAATCGCCAAGGCTTGATCTTTCGTTCGAACAGCTCATCAAGCTCAGCAGCAGATCGTCTGAAATCGGAAAGGTTAGCCTCGCTACTTCAAAAATTAGATTGAAATTTGTTCATGGTCTTACCCAGTAGTCTCTGGAATCAGGAGCCACATGCCGACAACGAAGGGAAGACCAATTCCGGCGTAGAACCATCCTGTTTTCAAATTCCAATTCCGTTTGTTGCTGGTTGGTCATGTATGGAACGAGTATATTCATCAAACCCCCAGCAACGCAGGTAGCGGCTGCTGCGAAGCCAGCAGTGTACGGTCTGGGACGCTGAGACGCTGAGATGAGACCTCTCCAATGTATCCCCAACCAGTCGCACTGTTGGTAGCCAAACCAACGTCTGATTTTAGAGTCAGTAGATGCGCTATCAATAGAGAGGGGGTACTCACTCCACAGACAAGCGAATAAAATAAACACATAGGTCAACGCATTCACCCGAGGACAAACTCCAACAATACCGATGGCAACGCAAGATACCCAGCAGAGTGTCGTTCCCGAGCAACCGAGTAATCTTCTTCCAACACGGTCGGCAACAAGGATTATGACAATGACAGTCGCAATTTGAATGGAATTGGTGATGACTTTGATCTTAAAGGAATCCGCCAATCCAGCCTGTTGGAAGAAGTATGTCCCAAATGTTCCGAAGAGACTGAGACAAATCAACTGCTGGGTGAGATTGTTCCAGCAGGAGATAACAGTGCGAAGGCCGTTAGTTCCTTGGAAAATGGCATACCATTTTTCGCGTCGCTGCTCAGCTGCAACTTCACGTTCGTGCTTCACGGCCATGACTAAAACTTGGAATTGGCGCTCCAAGTCATAATTGGGCACTCCGCGGTTGAGCTTGAGAAGTTGCTTCTTGGCTTGATCGTGCTTGCCCGCATTGACACACCAGGCTGGAGATCCTGGAACAAAGACGTAGATCAGAATCATAAGGCCGATCTGTGCCCACTGGGTGTAGATGGGTTTAAATAGTTTGTCGGGTCATCTTTGGAGAGGTGCTGAAGGGCGACTTTGGCAAAGAATGAACCCAACGTCCACCAGAAGCTGTAGCACATCAACAAGCCACCACGAATGCGAGTAGGTGCGACCTCGGAGATATATGTTGGGACATTCGATTTCAGGCATCCGACTCCAATTCCCGTGAGAATCTTGGCGACCAACCAGCCAGGCCACGATCTCGCAAGGCACTCGGCGATGATCTGACCACAGGACATGATCGAACTCCAGCCACTGAGGATGGGCGATTCAAGTGCAGGCTTGCCATTTTTTCCGACACTGGTGGCGAAGCGCGCAACGAATTCGGTATTGGCAATAATGCTGGCGTTTATTCTAACAAGACCCATACTGTCAGAGAAAGCCAGGCGAAACTCGTTCTTTGGGACTTCACATACCCGATTTGGTAACCATCGGTCGCCGCACTGAAGGCCATCGCAAAGCACACAAGGGTGCAAAGCTTGAAGGTTTTGATGGTCTCTAGAGCGCCGAGGTGTTCATAACCAGTGGTAACTTTGCCTTTCGTTGCGGCAACGAAGGTGGGATCAGACTTCTCGAGTCCATCCTCCGGAGCGTTCTCAATCTCTCTCGCAGACGGGTTCGCGTCAGTTGGGAGTTGCTTTTTCGACTCCATTTCCAAGGATAAATATCACATGAAATGGAACAAGCTTGGAATATACAGAAGGGAAGACCTTGATGAGCCGATTGTGAATTTAAAGCTCGCCGGCTTCTGAAGCGTCAAGTCGGCTCTCGCATGACCCAACAAAGAGCAACAGCCGCATATGAAACTCGGTCTTCATTATACCGTGAGACAGCTCAGTAAAGTGAAAATACACGAGTATTTCGAATCAATAGATGATGTTCACATGTTCGCGCCTATGATGGATGTAGAGACTGGGGTTCTGTAGTGCCAGAACAATTCCCAACCCCACGGTCATCTCGCTCCTCCAAGATCCCCGCAACTTCCCCAGAAGTTAGATTCCTTGGCAAAGTCTAGCAATTGGCTGGTAAGGACAATAGCCGATGATGGTTCTGCCTCTGTGCCTAGCATCAAGAGGCATTCAGCCGGGGCCAGCCTTACTGTGGGGCTTTCAAATTGTCGAATCACTGCCATTTTGTACTCAATTACCGGATCCATACCCGATTCATTTATCGATAGGAGATGTTGAAACGGATCACATGGCTGGAAGGTCGTAGTTTAATTGAAGAAAATCCAGAGCAAAAGGTGCTAGGTTGTACAAAGGACCCTTCATTCGTAAACTATACCCGAATAGGGAAGGTGCACGGTGGGGTAGTCTGTGGCCCCGCCAGGCTAAGCCATATTGGGGCTAGTCTCATGAAGCATAAGACGACGGTTCCATCTACTGTGGTACTTTCTCAGGTCCAGGCAAATGGAGTTTTTTTTCCTCCTGACATCCCCACGCTATAGTGTCTTGCCAACGCTTTCTAGATATCTTCCTTCTATCCGTTGGTTTTCAACTTATTCAGAGTACCTGGTGAAAATCGTCTGCAAACGATTACATTGGAAAATCGAATATTGACATACACACAAGTGACAAGAGCCCGCGGTTATCATTCATATTTCTAAGAATCTTCAAACTATTTAACTATGCTAAGAATTCGATCTGCGGCGTACCTTGAATGATTGCTCTAAGTAAGATGCTGACTTTTTGGGAGTTCGCACCAAGGTCTCGTAGTTCACAAGTGTGATGCCGTAGCGTGGACCATACCCGGCAGACCATTCTTAGAACCAATTAGTCGGAGAGATAGAAAGCCTTATCAGTAATAAGTTGCAATATGTACCAAAATTGTCCATGAGGCTCCACGCGCAATATCCTTGGACTACGACACCATCTTCATGAATGGCCCGGGAGATAGCATCGAGATAGAGTCCGAAATACCGAATCCGAAAAGTATCGTTAACGGCTTAATCTGGTGTCATTTGACTTTCACCCGGACAGGGAGAGCCATTATCAGTGATGATGATTGCCAGATGGTATCGATCCCAGACCCAATTCATTAGCTTTCCGAACCCATCAGGTGCAACGCGAAGCCAGGCCATGCCAGAAACAGGCCCAAGGGACTTTCCGTCGCTGTTGCTTGATAGCCCCTCCACATTCCCCGTGCAATCATCCTCGGCCGGTGGGCCCGGAAGGGCACGGGCGAATTTATTGGAGTAGTGATTCATCCCGTAATAGGCATTCAATGGCGCAGTCCTGCGGAGAAGGGTCATTTCCTCAGTGGTGAACTCAGGTAGCCGAGACCCCAGTTGAGCGCGCATTTGGGCGGGGTAATTCTTTCCCAAGAAGATGGGGTATCCAAACCAGCCAATGTAGAATTCCAGTCTGCGTTGGGCCGCATCTTTGTGCTCCTGGCTAGATGCGTCCCATGGCTCATAGAAGTGTCCATTCAGCACGATGGAAATAACCCCATTTTGAGAAGTTTGGAACTCTCTCGCGTAAATATCCACAACAGCTGCGTGGGAAAGGATGATGGTATGGCCGACGCGCCATGGCTCCGTGCGCGTGTCATATCCAGTGGCGGCATTGTGTCCGGGAGCAAGAACGCCGCTATGATGACCGAAGATGGAGATAATATACGGCTCATTGAACGTAGCCCATTTCTTGACACGATCACCAAATTGAGAGAAACACAACCGGGCAAAGCTCTCAAAGTCTACCTTGAAATCAGCTGTATTCAAGAACGCTCCGTAGCAATCATGGAGCTCTTGTGGCACGTTCCAATGGTATAAGGTGACGATAAGCTCGATATTTCGGGCCAAAAGACCATCAATCAGTCTGTTGTAGAACGCAATACCATCTTCGTTGATAGGTTCATTGCGTCCACCCAGTGGGATAACACGAGACCAGGCAATGCAGAACCGGTAGACGTCGGCATCATACAACGGCATCAAGTTCAAATCTTCAAGCATGCGATTATAGTGATCCTCGCCATTATCGCCATTGGTCCGTGATGGCTCAAGATGACTAAAGGTGTCCCAGATAGACTTGCCCTTGCCATCCTGAGAAGCACCACCCTCGATCTGGTACGCAGCAGTTTCTGTTCCCCAGAAGAAGTCAGCAGGAAGAGGTAATTCTTCCACATGGTGAGGTTCGACCGCCCATTCTTCCTGGTCAGCACGAAGGACATTATCCCGGGCCTGGAACATGTTGACGTTCATGATGAGAAAGGCTTGATCGAGTGATCCAAGTCACGGTGTGGCTTTTTTGAAGCTGCGATTTCAGCCGGGAACTCTCCGGGTAATCAGACTAACTTATGAAGGAAGGTCGGCTTTTGAGCGGAGCATACGGCTTCTGACACGCTATTTCAGTGTTGATCTCGGGGCAATTCGTGCTTGTAGCTGCCAGGTTTGGCCCGCAGTTTCACCGACTCGGTACCGCATCATACCGAAGCTAATAGCTTCCCTCCCCCGTGACTATTTGCTGTCTCGTAAGCCACAATTTTACCAACTCCTCAAAGCCGCAACTGACTCTATGCCTTTGACAAACAGAAATGACTGAACTTTTTCGCACGCTGCTATGACCTCCGGCAAGTCCATCCGTCCTAATATGGATAAGCAGGATTGGCACTGTGATCGAATCGCCGCGCGATGGGCCCCCAACACGCCTGGGCCAGATACAGAATGACTTTTTCGCAAGGAGTTTGAAGTGAAACCTTTGGTTCAAGCCAAACTCGCTATCACTGCTCAAGGTGTATACGAGGCAGAGGTCAATGGCCAACGTGTCGGCGACCATTTCGTGGCCCCAGGGTGGACATCTTATGATAGAAGACTCCAATACCAGACTATTGATATCACAGCTTTACTGTCGAGTGGTCAAAACTGCATTGGTGTTCGCGTCGCAGAAGATTGGTTTTGCGGACGTATCGGCTTCGAAGGTGGCCACAGAAATATTTGGGGACCTCATCCAGCTTTGATGGCCCAGCTCGAAATTTATTACGCCGACGACACCGTTCAAATTGTACCTACCAACGCCTCCTGGGCTGTGCAAAGAGGACCTATTCAATTGGCAGAGATATACAATGGAGAAAAGTACGATGCAACTCTAGAGGTCCCATATTGGTCGACCGTTGTGCCTGAAGGAGCTGCCGATTTTTCTTACACCCGGCAGCCTGCTCTATGCATGCCACCCCTACCTGATAAGGTCAAACTGACAGCGGGGTTTGGTGAGCCTGTAAGGCGGATTGAGATTATTCAACCAGTTCAATACGTTGTTTCTCCAACTGGCAAATCTATTCTTGATTTTGGTCAAAACTTGGTGGGATATGTCAGGCTGAGGAATATCAAGGGTCCTCGTGGTCACAAAATTATTCTATCCCACGCCGAGGTTCTTGAAAACCAGGAGCTTTGCATCAGACCTCTTCGTCAAAGTGACGCTGTCGACGAGTATATTCTGAAGGGATGCCAGAGCGGCGAGACGTACGAGCCTCGTTTCACCTTCCACGGATTTCGTTATGCTCAAGTCGACGGATGGACTAGCGACTCCAAATTGATCGACTCGGTCGAGGCAGTCGTTTGTCACTCAGACATGAAATAGGTCGGCTCATTCGCGTGTTCCGACAATTTGATCAATCAACTATACCAGAACGTCCGCTGGGGAATGAAGGGCAATTTTCTATCAGTGCCAACTGATTGTCCTCAGCGCGATGAGCGTCTTGGTTAGTCCGGAGACCTGGCACTATTTTTTCCAACGGCAGTGCTACTGTTTGATTGCTATGACTTTCTTAAGAATTGGCTTGTGGATGTGTGGTATGATCAGCAGACCCTTGATGGTGTCCCTGCCATGGTCACACCCAATGCAACACTCCCAGACCCTGTCTGGTGTCGTCGGAAGCCTTGCGCAATCTGGCATGATGTCAATATCCCGGCGCTGTGGGCGCTGTATGAGGAGACTGGAAAGTTGGAAATTCTAGAACAGCAGTATGAGAGCATGGCGACCTGGATGCAGAAACTGCCTAGGAACAAAGAAGGTTGCACTCACCTCTGGGATACCAGTATTTTCCAGCTTGGGGTAAGAGATCCTCACATTCAAGTTCCTATCCCTTTTACCGCTGGTACTGACAATAAGGTCTAGGACTGGCTCGATCCAGATACTCCCCCCAACGCACCCTGGAAAGGCAAGACAGATGCACAGCTGGTAGCCAATGCGTTTTTAATTCACAGCTTAGAACACATGGTTCAAATCACAGATCTGCTCCACAAAGACGAAGAGAAGCTCGATTTCGAAAAAGAGTTTCAAGCTGCCAAGAAGCAGTTCCAGGCTTTTAACGGTCGCCTGGTATCCGACAGCCAGGCAGCCTGTGCCATCGCAATATGCTTCGGCCTCCTTACACCCGCACAACAAGAACGAGCCGGAAACCGCCTTGTCTATCTCGTGCGGAAGAACGACTTCCGAATTGGGACAGGTTTCACCGGAACCCCATTCCTGTGTGAAGTTCTTGTCTTGACCGGTCATATTCAAGTTGCTTATGCGATGCTCCTGGAAAAGAGCTGTCCGTCATGGTTGTATTTAGTAACAATGGGCGCTACTACCGTACGGGAGCGTTGCGATAGCACGCTGCCCGATGGGTAAATCAATCCTGGCAAAATGACCTTCAATCATTATGCGTTTGGGGCAATCGCAAAGTTCTTGTATGAGAGATTGGCAGGCTTGCAAAGACTCGAGCCTGGGTGGAAGAAATGTCGCTTTGCAACTTGCATTGGTGCCGAGTTCTCCGAGGCCTCTGCTTCTCATGAAAGTCCTCTGGGTCTTGTGTCTTGTTCATGGAAGACTACCGACTCCGATGAGAATGGAAGTCATTTGAGGGTCACGGTTACAGTCCCACCCGGCATGACCTGTCGGATTATCCTGCCAGAGGGCTCAGGAGAGCTGCAAAACACTGTTGGTCAAGGTGAATGGACCTTTGAAACTGTTTTTACGCGAGATTACGAGTGGTGGCCTGTGAAGCCTTTGCCTCCCGAGTCTTGATCCAAGGGAGGAAAAACTTAGTTTTGGGAGTTTGTTGTTCGTGCTTATTCTGTTCTCAGTTGGACCGCTTTATTTGCATCAAAATCAAGGCTTTTGGACTGTTTTCAAGGTTTCTTCATGTGCGGTTGAATTTGTTGCTGGTCTTTTAAAGCCTCTTTCGAATCGTCATTTGCATCTTCATTTTAACCCTGTGTTCTAAGATTCTATAGCTGGATTTGTAGGGGTAAAGAGCGGCTTTGGACAAAATTGTGGCTAGGACGATGGCGGAGCGCTCTGATTCGTTTAATAGCAGCGCTCTTGAAAGAGTTGTACGTCGTGTGCTATTAACGTATAGGCAATTGGAGTAGATTTCAACATTGAGTATACTTTAAATCTTTAATGACGGGGAGTAGGTGGCCGTTTCTTCTTAGTAGATAATTTTTAGTAGTATTCGTAGTCAAAGAATTTAAATTAAATTGGGGGTAGAGCTAATCTAGCTGTTCAACCGATAAAATAGTCTGCGACCCTTGGTGAAGTGCAGATGCATGTAAGCGCCCAAGGCGATGTTCTCGAATGAATTCCAGTCAAATTCTCCTTTGGCAGGCATGTAAATGATCAGGCACCATTGAGTGGCTGGTAGTAGGTCACACCATTCACAGTTGTGGTTAGAGTTCCATTGGCCTCAAAAATATTTTCGAGCGCATCAATTGTCAAATGGAATCCATCAGGCCCAGTCTTCTTGACAGCATTCACAGCGCCAGTCTGTACAATATCAGAGACCCAGTCCAATTGACTGAGCCAAGGATTCGATGCGGTCAAGGTCAGAGTAACGGATTCATACCCGTTGATGAAGTGCTGTGCATCATCTGAGTAATTGCTGTAGTTGACTGATACAGTCTTGAAGCTGCCGAAGAGCGGATCCCTAGTCAGGCTGGCTTTTGCAAGCCCACTAGCCTTGCCGTAGAGAGTGTAGTTACCCGCAGGTAAAGAATAAGCCGTAGGAAGAGTTGAGTCAGGTGGGAAAGAAGTGGCCCAAGGAATATAATCAGGCGCAGCAAAAATAGGGGCCGGGCTCGTGGGATTGCGACTTGAAAGACGTGCCAGCATCACTCGGTAGTTTCGACCTCCTTGGGCAGTCGAGACTGGGCAGGGGAGTGAGTTTGCACCACCACAGGCAGGTGTGGTTACCAAGGCCTGCCAATAGACAATACGAGTTCCATCGGGAGAGAAGGCCGGGTCTGCTCTGCCATTCCAGTTCGGGTCGTTGACGCTGCCATTGCTTCCATCGCCTGCATAGTTGACCTGTTGACCAAAGTAGTCACCTCGATCACCGTAGCGATCGATCAAAATTGGTTGGAAGAAGCGGCGCGCACCGTTATTACGGGTCGACGAAGCCGCGGTGACGGTAGCTAGGTCAATCAATGGTGGAATATACCGCTCCCCGGCCATCCACATCTGTCGATTGGAGCAACGAGTATCCATGGTGACAAACCACTGATTGTCATGGGAAAAGGCAATGGGATCCGCGTACTCCGGGTGGCTGGTGAGACGGCGAACAGCACCAGTGATGATATGGACCGCAAAAAGATCGATGTTGTTTGCTTCACGTGTTGATCCAATGTACAGAATCTCGTCTCCGGCGCCGCTGAATCCGCGAAGCTCACCAACTGTGATGGCCTCATCATGCATCTTCAGTTCCGTGCCCTGGGCCATGATAGGCGCGGTACCGTTTGACTGAACTAGGAGGTTGACATTGACGAGATCGTATCTCGGAACAAGAAGGGTCCCATCAGTTGGATTCTGACGGAACTGCAGTTGACCATAATAAGCGAACTGGCCACCACTTGTGAATGAGCTCCAACCCATATGACTACCGTCAGGGTGGAGACGCATTTCTCTTGGGCTACCCGATGTGTTGGTGCCTGTCGGCCAGTAGATTGGATAAATGTGTGTCTTGTTTGGCGTGCAATCGTCGCTGACCAGGGGAATACCACTGCAGTCCAGAATATTGTGTCCCCAGAGAGCATGTCGGGAATTTCGAGCAATATGTGGGTAGTCTCTCTGTGGGTCGAGACTGAGAGCATTCTGCGAGGGAACACCACAGCTCAAGCATTTCCATGGGTCGCCATTGGGAAACTTCGTGCCATCCGCTTTGACAATAATGATATGTTCCCCGGCATATATGCTGGCCGGGTCTGGTGCCGCTGGGGCGCCAACAAACTCAACATTGACGACCACATGTTTTCCATCGGGTGCGAAGTCACCAGCCTGGAATGACTCTGATATCTGTCCAATGCACCCTGTTTTGTGGGGGCTTATCGAGGCCGTGCATGCACCCGTGCTGTTGCTTGGTGCAACCGGAGGTAAAGGAAGTTCAACGACGTCAATCGGCTCCGGCTGAGGAGTTGCTGGTATGGTCGACGCCATACCAAGCGCAAGCGTGCCTGCGATGGCAGAGAAAGTCCAGCGCATGTTGGAGGTGAAAAGAAAATTTGTAAAACTCTTGATATTAAAACTTGGTTGGACATGATTCATCCTGTTGTGGGAGAATGTAGCTACCATATAACCAAAAGTGCCGATCCTCTTGGGATCTGACAAGACAACTATGGCGTGGTATACGAACACGAGTCAAATCCGCGTATAGTTCCAAGTTTTGAAGGTTGGCAAAATGTGGGGAAAGGGACTAATCCCGATTCGTCTTACAATGCGGAGAATGAAGACATTGCCGCCTAGAAGTCAGACGGGCAAGAAAACACGGGGAAACAGACTTTTGCCTGGGTTCCAAGATCAAACGCTCCCAGTTATACCGAGTCATAGTCGGCTTTTGATCATCGAAATCCAAGAACAACTCGTTTCTGTACTGTGGAAGAATCGGATCATGGATGGCTAGGTTCCCCACGCTGATACCCCACTGTTTCAAAAACTATACCGAAAGAGGTAAGAAGAACGAGGATCTGCCTGTCACTCATCGGGCTTCTCATTGACAACGGCTAAAGGCCAGGCAATTGCCGATCGCGCATAATCATCCAAATGTGCCGCGGAAACATTGACCAAGAATTTGCCCCAGCCTTCCATCCACCACGCAGTGGTCAGAATGTGGAGAACGGCCCCATAGTGAGCGAGTGTAACCAACGACCACGGCTCGAGTTGCTGCATAAGATCCAAGTACTCTGGATCTATTGTCGCAGGCCAAGCGAGAAGGGTAGTTTCGTTATTGCTCGTGGTAGAAGAATCACTGAGGTCCAGTAGATGCCGATTGGAGCGATCCAACACTGCCCGCAGACTACTGGGAGGATGAGAAGAATGGTGATCACCTGCTTCCTGATTGATGAGCGATTCGACTCGAGAATGCACGTCATAAACATGTCTTGACCGCGGAGCTCGTCGCTCACACGTAGCAAATTTTAATAGAGACTGCATATCACCCCGCTCGATCCACGGTCGTGCCCTTTCCACAATTGAAGCTATACCGCGGACTAATTTGAAGATTTCCATGACTTCACCCATGTGCGTAGAGGAAGGTTCGGTTTTGAGGCTTTGGGAAGCGAATGAGAAGTTGGAGATGAGGAATGAACAGGCGAACAGACTTGGGCAGTTTTGAGGGGTCACATCACTGAGAAGCGGTACAAAGAGCGACAATGCTTGACTGTAATGTCGCATTGCGATGTCTGTATATGTATGGCGGCGAGTCCAGAGCATAGCTGTGAAAGATAGAGTGCCGATAGCCCCAGTATTCCATGCATGACAAATGGGTGGTTCAATCCCTCTTTAGGGACTTGTATCCGAAGAACTTCACCTAAGGCCTCATTGTCGGTCAGCGACACGGCCGTTGCTGTATGCCAATGATGGAGAAGCTCAAGTTCGACTAGTGGAAGCCCGATTGTACTCTCGTCCCTTGGTCGTTGACCATTCCCGTCAAAACTGCTAGGATGAGGATGCGCCTGCTGGGAGCTATCGAAAGTGCATGGGAGACCTTTCTTTTGGCAGGATCCGCAAATGGGACGGGATTCGTCGTATTTGATTCGAAGCTTCTTGCACTGGGAACAGCCGTGATGGGATTTTGCATGCGAACGTCGCAAGGGCATAGTTACAGGGGTAGCTTTGGGCAAGATAGGCTGAGTAGCGCGTTAGTCCGTCAGTTATCTTCCAAGCTGGGGTCCAACCTCTGGTGCCTCGGGCTGGGCCGTCCACAGAAACCAATGACTCAGCATAACATGCCGCCCTTCCATAAGTTAGTTATCCATGTCCGGTTCAAAGACTATTTCCGACAACAAGGCAGCTCTACATATGATGACAAAAACTTCCGCGAATAGTACAGAGAGACTCGGTGTTGGGGGGGGGGGGGGCCGTGGTAGAGAATTAGCGATAGTGGGAGGGGGATATGGAGGATCAAGGGCAAGCAATGTGGCAGGAAACAAAAGCCTTAAGAACACAAAGAGAGATAATAATAGACTTCGTAGAGTGTCAAACTTGGGTATCGATGCTATGAAACATGAAAATGCTAAATCAAGCAGACCACTTCGTCAGTCCGCCGAAGAACTGGTACCTGCTTGAGAAACCTGGAATAATAAAGAAGCATTGTTGCGTATTCTGCACGAAGCACTCATTTCTGCACGAAGCACTCATCACAGACCTCATGATCCCTCAGGCCAAGCTGTGATGTTCTCACGGGTGTCATGAATATGGCGAACTCGACTCGTGGGGCTGTACCAAAGACAGCTGACGACTTCGTCAGGCCATGACTATGTCGCGTAGCAGTTGTAGGTGGCAAAAGAGCTCCAAAAGAGCTCCGCTTCCCTCGCGCATGCCATCCATCTGAGCTAGGACCATCGGCCGGTCTACAGAATGCAGACACTTGGGGATGATGCAAGAAACGGTCGGGACCGATCTGCTTCAATGCAAGGTAAACCGCCAGCCCATTGGTTGCCACGTCGGCAGGATATTGGAAATACCAATAGAAATGTAATACAGAAATACATCGTTCTTCAGCTCGCATCTTCTCCCTGTGGTTCTAATCGGGCCTTTTTGGCTCGTCGCTTCATCTCCCGCTTCGAAAGAGGCGTCTCAGGCTCAACGGCAGCCTCGGAGCCGAGAGAGGCTTTTCTCTTCAAGGTATCAGTAATGATTTCCGACTTTGTGGATGTGGCTGCTTTCTTTTGGCCCTTCTGCTTCGAGGTCGTCTTCTCGGATGTAGCTTTCTCTCCGCCATGGACGATGTCGACAATGCCGCGCCAGCTCGTGCGCTTGAGCTTGGCCAAGGCTGTGACCTTCCGGGCTTCTTCACAAATCGCCTCCTTGCCGCGCTCTTGTGACAATCCCCAGACACAGGTCAAGTTGATTACATCCCATGGAGCTCGCAAGCTCAGCGCACGCCTGGCCTCACTTGATACGATGATGCCTCGTCCTCCCCGGGTAGCTCTGATCAAGGACATTGCATTTCCGATCAAATTCCGGCGCGCATCCAGCCCACTGCCTGTGACTCCCGGGCCGTAGCAAATCTCCAAACGAATCCCACGTGATATCGCAGCCGACAGCATTTTGAATTTGAAGTGGAATGGAAGTCGCACAGATAGATCGAGTGATATCACGTCACACTCCAGATTGGTGCAAGCATTGAGAAGAGTTTTCTCATTTGTCGGGCTAAGAGCAACGATGTCATAAGCTTGTGACAAGGTGTTGAGCCGCTGGTTTTGCGCGGGGTCGGAGAGTGTAAGGTTGAGACGGGTGAGCAACTGGAGGGACTTCGGGGCATTCAATGGGAGAGGCGGTGGGCTGAGGCTTGGAGGAAGCTTGCCTGTGATTGTTTGGGATAAGGCGACGGTGGTGTAACCCACTGCGGTCAGGTCAGTACCTCATGTGGTCCGCAAGCTTTAAATATGTTCGGATCGGGTGCCAAGGTCAGGGCAGAATGACTTACGTTCAGCCAGGAAATTTAGAGTATGGGGTGCCTCGGGATCATCTGGACTGTATGGGACATTCAAATCGTAAAACATGGTGCCTTGTTAAAAAGGGCCAGTGGGACACACTGTGGCGGTTCCTGCGTCCGTTCGGAAATCAAGAAACTTGAGAAACACCACGGTCACGACCTGTCCGAAAGAGGCAACTAGAAAATCCTCCGGAACAACATATCCCCGAGCGACTCGCAGTCTAGCCGTGTTCGGCCTGCTCTCCACAGGCAAATCCCGTGATAAGGCGGAACAGATCTCGCTCGCATCATATTAACACCCCTCCAAACCCCCATTGCATCAGGACGATCGATAGCACAGCTGAGTTCGAGCTGGAGAGTTGCTGGGCCTGCTGCTGCTGTTGTCTTCTTCCTGTATCAACGACCCTCGACGCCCCCATATCCCGTCACTAGGCTGCGCCCCCGCGTAACCCCGCCGCATCTGATTTCTATTGTGGGCGGATTCGGAAGCCGTCTGCAATCACCATGGCGCGCGTCTACGCCGATGTCAACGAGCACATGCCACGGTCCTACTGGGACTATGACAGTGTGAACATTTCCTGGGGCGTCCTTGAGAACTACGAGATTGTTCGCAAAATCGGTATGTGACGTTCTGGTTGGAGGTCATCCGACCCGGGATGGTGGTGTTATCACCTGCCATTCTGTCTAGGGTGTGGAGACAAGCTCCAGCCTGACCGTTTGCTGACACTATTCCTTTTCAGGTCGAGGAAAGTACTCTGAGGTGTTCGAGGGCATCAACGTCGTCAACTACCAGAAATGCGTTATCAAGGTCCTCAAGCCCGTGAAGAAGAAGAAGATTAAGCGAGAGATCAAGATTCTCCAGAACCTTGCTGGCGGTCCTAATGTCGTAGCTCTGCTCGACGTTGTTAGGGACAACCAAAGCAAGACTCCGAGCTTGGTCTTTGAGGCAGTCAACAACACCGATTTCCGTACCTTGTACCCTCGGTTCACGGACTATGATGTCCGCTTCTACGTTTATGAGCTCCTCAAGGCGTTGGACTTTTGTCACAGCAAGGGCATCATGCACCGAGATGTGAAGCCCCATAACGTCATGATCGATCATGAGAAGCGCAAGGTATGTAAAATGCTACCCCCTCAAATGATAAATATTCTAACATGCCATAGCTGCGACTGATCGATTGGGGTCTTGCCGAGTTCTACCACAAGGGCACTGAGTACAACGTCCGAGTCGCGTCTCGGTACTTTAAGGGACCCGAGCTGCTCGTTGATTTCCAGGAGTACGACTACTCCCTCGATATGTGGTCACTGGGTGCCATGTTTGCTTCCATGATCTTCCGCAAGGAGCCCTTCTTCCATGGCAACAGCAACTCGGACCAACTGGTCAAGATTGCCAAGGTTCTGGGAACCGAGGAGCTCTTCGAATACCTGGACAAGTACGACATCGAGCTGGACCCGCAGTACGACGATATCCTCTCGCGCTTCCCTCGCAAGCCGTGGCACTCGTTTGTCACGGCCGAGAACCAGCGCTTTGTCAGCGATGAAGCTATTGACTTCCTTGATAAGCTGCTTCGTTATGACCATGCTGTATGCCATTCTTCTTTCCACAAACATATGACGAAATACTAAACAAACATTTCACAGGAACGCCTGACCGCTCAAGAGGCCATGGCTCACGCCTACTTTGATCCCGTCCGCGCCGATTCTCTGAACAACGCAGCTGCCCATTCCTAATCCGCGTTGGCGGTTGCGAACGACCTTGGCCCTTTTTTTTTATCTTCCTTACAGTTCCTATCAGCACTTCTCCCACCTCCCCTCTACCATCCTATCTACAAAATATCGCCCGGTATCACAAGCCACCCTTTGTGTCTGAGTTGGAGATTTGCCGTTCTCAGCGGCTCACGGTCAAGGAAAAAACAAAGAGAATTTTCGATGCCACCTCTTCCCAAGTTTTCTCTGGGCTTTCCTCAGGCGGAAGAGGGGCGATGAATGATCAAATATTGAGCGGAGACGACGTTGATGACAAGACATGACATCTAATCTTCTTGGGCTACCCAGCCCTGTATCGCCTCGGTTCTACGGGCGTCTTAGTGAGCGCAATCAAATCAGTTGTCCCCTTATAGTGGGAGGAACATCCTTTCTCTCCGCTTCCGCTTCCCTAATTGTACAGCGTCGGTTTCTTCCGTCCTCGCCAATTCTTTCCCCTGCTTATCTCCATCATCCCTTGTTCTGGTGTTAGGGGATTTTCTCTCCCACTTCCTGTTCTTATTTGGTTTTGTCTTTCGCTGTTTTTGCTTCCCTTGATTCTTACTTATGGCTACTTCTAGCTTAACATGCACATTCAATGGAGTGATGGTATTGGCGAGGTACTGATGATTGGCGACCATACTATGAGGGGTTTTCGAAGACAATGCATTGCCAGTTCACTTTTCATGACTTTCTTCCAGGTATTTCCATTGATGTGCAAATCTGCTGCTCTTGTAGATGTCTCGTTAGTCCTCCTCGACTATCGCCTTATCGTTCGCTGATCGGATCGCCCGTTGGCACCAGCGCCATCACGTGAGTCCAATCTCGATAGCTTGTAGCAACAACTGGAGACCGAACAGAACATAAGAAAAAAGGGCGAAATCAACAACTTTAAATCCATCGACCAATTTCAATAGTGTGCATGATTCTATAGAAAGCCACACTTACATCTGCCAACCCCAGCGTCGCGTGGTCCCCACCGATCCTCACTGAGTCACTTACTGAGCCACTTGGGCCCCGCTCGCTCATTCGTCGTGGGAAATTTAATCTGCCCGCATTTCGCACAACCACCTCTCCTTGTCGCATCTCCTTCCCCCTCAAGATACTTATCAGGCGACTTGTGGCGCGATCGGCGCCTTGGAGATTCCCTCCGACATATCGATCATTCTCCAGGATGGCTCAGAACTCTGCCTCCCAAAACCCCAGTCAGTCCCTCCCCTCCAATGGTTCGTGACTCATGCTAGAGTCCGCAAGCTCACCAAGACCTACGATACAGTTGGGGAGAACACTGCCCCTTTGACCCAGAACCCCCCTCCAGTTGACGAGCAGACGCGTAACCAAATCGCCGAAGCTGCTGCGAACGATGGCTCCGCTGCCCCGAAGGTGAAGACCGAGAAGGAGTGTATGTGGAACCCGGAACCCTCGATCCTGAATTGCCCAAGGAAGATGGACTCTTTTCGAATCGGATAAATGCTGATGTTTTGTGGCTATCACACAGTGGAGCGCGAGCGCAAGAAGGCTGACAAGGCAAAGAAGTTTGCAGAGAAGCAGGCCAAGGCCAAGACTGCTAAGCCCGCTGCTCCCAAGGCCGAGAAGAAGGTGCAGAAGGTTGAGAAGGAGAAGACCGCCGACGCCTATGATCCCAAGGTCATCGAGGAAGGCCGCCTCGAATGGTGGGAGGAGCGCGATCTCTTCAAGCCCGAATGGGGTCCCGATGGCAAGGTCAAGCCTGAAGGCTCCTTCGTGATTCCCATCCCTCCTCCCAACGTTACCGGTTCCCTTCACATGGGTCACGCCCTGACCAACGCCCTGCAAGACACCATGATTCGTTGGCAGCGAATGAAGGGCAAGACCACTCTCTGGCTTCCCGGTATGGACCATGCTGGTATCTCCACCCAGAGTGTTGTCGAGAAGATGCTGTGGAAGAAGGAGAAGAAGACCCGTCACGACTTAGGACGTGAGGCCATGACCAAGCTCATTTGGGACTGGAAGGACGAATACCACAAGAACATCAAGAACGCTCTCCGCAGAGTCGGTGGTTCCTTCGACTGGTCGCGTGAGGCTTTCACCATGGACCCCAACTTGTCCGCTGCCGTGACTGAGACCTTTGTTCGTCTGCACGAGGAGGGCATCATCTACCGTGCCAACCGTCTGGTTAACTGGTGTGTTGCTTTGAACACTTCCCTGTCTAACCTTGAGGTCGACAACAAGGAGATCGAAGGCCGCACTCTCCTGGACGTTCCTGGATACGACCGCAAGGTCGAGTTCGGTGTTCTCACCCACTTCTGCTACGAGATCGACGGTTCTACGGAGCGCATTGAGATCGCTACCACTCGTCCTGAGACCATGGTTGGTGACAGTGGTATCGCCGTCCACCCCAGCGACCCTCGCTACAAGCACCTTATCGGCAAGAACGCCCGCCACCCCTTCGTTGACCGTTTGCTCCCCATTGTCGCCGATGAGGGTGTTGAGCCCGAGTTCGGTACTGGTGCCGTGAAGATCACCCCCGCTCACGACTTCAACGATTTCAACCGCGGTAAGCAGCACAACTTGGAGTTCATCTCCGTCCTTAACGACGATGGTACCTTCAACAAGAACGGTGGTCCCTTCGCTGGCATGAAGCGTTTCGATGCCCGTTACAAGGTTATTGATATGCTCAAGGAGAAGGGCCTGTACGTCAAGTGGGAGCACAACCCCATGAAGGTGCCCCGCTGCTCCAAGTCTAACGACGTTATCGAGCCCATCCTCAAGCCTCAATGGTGGATGAAGATGGAGTCTCTGGCTGGCCCCGCTATCGAGGCTGTTGAGAAGGGTGACATCATTATCCGTCCCGAGTCCGCCGAGAAGAACTACTTCCGCTGGATGCACAACCTGAACGACTGGTGTCTTTCTCGTCAGCTTTGGTGGGGTCACCAGGCTCCCGCCTACTTCGTTAACATCGAGGGCGAGGAGAACGACGACGCCGATGGCAACTTCTGGGTCACTGGCCGCACCGAGGAGGATGCCCGCTCGAAGGCCGAGGCCAAGTTCCCCGGCAAGAAGTTCACCCTCGACCGCGATCCCGATGTCCTCGACACCTGGTTCTCTTCCGGTCTGTGGCCCTTCTCTACTCTGGGCTGGCCCCGTAAGACTCACGACTTTGAGAACCTCTACCCCACTTCCGTGCTTGAGACCGGTTGGGATATTCTGTTCTTCTGGGTCGCCCGTATGATCATGCTCGGTATCAAGATGACCGGCCAGATTCCCTTCCGGGAGGTGTACTGCCACTCTCTCATTCGTGACTCGGAGGGTCGCAAGATGTCCAAGTCTCTGGGTAACGTTATTGATCCTCTGGATGTTATGGAGGGTATCCAGCTGCAGACTCTTCACGACAAGCTGCTGGCTGGTAACCTTGCTGACAAGGAGGTCGCCACTGCGACCAAGTACCAGACGAAGGCCTTCCCTAAGGGTATTCCCGAGTGCGGTGCTGACGCTCTTCGCTTCGCCCTCGTCTCCTACACTACCGGTGGTATGTATTCATCCTACCCTGGTTTAATTTCATCTACTAATCTCGTGTCTTATAGGTGGTGACATCGCTTTCGATGTTCAGGTCATTCACGGTTACCGTCGTTTCTGTAACAAGATCTACCAGGCTACCAAGTTCGTTCTTGGCAAGCTCGGTGACGACTTCAAGCCCTTGGCCACCGTTTCCAAGACTGGCAACGAGTCTCTGTCAGAGCGCTGGATTCTGCACAAGTTCAACGCTGCTGCCAAGGAGATCAACGAGGCTTTGGAGGCTCGTGAGTTCTCCGTCACCGCCAACGTCTCTTACCAGTACTGGTACTCCCAGCTCTGCGACGTCTTCATCGAGAACTCCAAGTACTTGCTGGCTGAGGATGCTTCACCTGAGACCCAGGAGTCTGCCAAACAGACCCTTTACACCGCGCTCGAGGGTGCTCTGTGCCTCATTCATCCCATCATGCCCTTTGTGACTGAGCACTTGTGGCAGCGTCTGCCCCGCCGCCCCGAGGACAAGACCTTCTCGATCATGCGTGCCAAGTTCCCCGAGTACCGTGCCGAGTTCGAAGACCCGGCTGCTGAGAAGGCCTACGAGCTCATCTTGAAATCCTCCCAGGCTATCCGTTCCATCCTGGCCCAGTACGATGTCAAGACCAAGGGTGACATCATCATCCAGACCTATGATGCTACCAGCGAGAAGACCGTCTCTGAGCAGCTCAGCACCATCCACTCCCTGGGTGGCAAGACTCTGGGTGAGCTGTCCCACCTGGGCCCAGACAACAAGACTCCTCCTACCGGCTGCGTCGTTGCCGCCGTCGGTGCCGAGGCTGCCGTCTACCTGCGCGTGTCCAAAGAGGTTGCCCTTGAGCAGGAAGAGAAGGCCAAGGCCAGCCTTGAGCGGGCCCGTGAGACCGTGCGCCGGTCCCAGGGTGTCATGAGCGCTCCCAACTGGAAGGAGAAGGTCAAGGTTGAGGTCCGTGAGGCCGAGGAGAAGCGTCTCCGTGATGCTGAGAGCGAGGCTGCTCGCTTGGAGGAGCAGATCAAGGAGTTTGAGAAGCTGCGTTTGGAGTAAAACGCAGAAGCTACTGCCGTTTGGTCTGTAGATAAAACTATATGAATGGAATAACCCCTTTCTTTTTATTAAACAGAACGCTTTCTGTAACGGTGTGATAGCATGTTCATTGTAGTGTCAGGTGCCCGTGTCGTCCATTTATTGTTTGTGTGTCACGGAGCGCAACGTGAGACAGTGCCGAGCTATTTCGATAGCAAATTCATCCATCAAGGTAGTGGTTGGTTGTTGAAAAATAGAAGGCAAGCTCCAGACCCAGTAATGTCCCACAGCCATCCAAGTATAACGAAATATAGATAAATAAGTATATCATAAGTTTGCTTTCAAGGCAAGTATAAGATATTCTAACACTCGGTCATTACAGCCATGGAATCGATTCTTCCTTAGCCACTACCGTTTCCAATATGTCCTCACCGATCGACCTCCGTAATCCCGGACGTCCCATCCGGGTTGGTGTGGTTTTCATGAACAGGTAAGCCTATTGAATATGTACCTGTAACTCATCTGCTAAGAGCTCTCAACCAGCATAACCGAGCATCTTGACATTGCTCCCGCTGGATTCTTCTCTTGTATCAGCCGCAAATTCCTCAACCGCGCGCCCCCAAATCTCGTCTCTGATGAACTGAAATCACAAGCCTTGGACTTCGAGCATCATTGGGTCACCGAGGATGGCAAGGCTCCCGCCCACTTGACAGGGAATCTTCAAGTAATGCCCACGGTATTTATTCTCTCCCTTGCACGCCTTAATTTGTATGTATAACGACCTTAGACTCATGCTTGCTCAACCAGAACTCTTTCGCCGATTGCCCACCCCTCGACATCATAGTCATCGGAGCCAATGCGGTAGGCTATCAAGTAACCGAGACAGAGAAACAATTTCTCCGCAAGGCTTACTCTGGGTGTGCCGCACTCTTGTGTGTCTGTGCAGGATTCATGCCTGTACTAGCAGCTGGAATCTTAGAGGGCAACACTGTAACTGCACCTATTCCCATGCTCCCTACGATGCGGCGGACGGCTCCCGGAACGAATTGGATTAAGAAACGATGGGCTCAGGATGGGAAGATATGGACTACGGGGTCTTTGTTGAATGGAATGGATATGATGGCTGCCTTTGGAAGATATACTTGGGGAGGCAAAGATAAAGATACCTTGGTTGATCATATGATTCAGGTTGGGTATTGGCCTGAGAGGGATGTTAACTATGCGGATGTAAGTCGGACTTCGAGGCTTTAGGTTGGTGTCGTTCTGTGAACTGCCCAGCAGTCGATGGTTGAGAAAGTAAATGAGGACATTAGGAAGTGGGGACTGCATTGCTGCAAAGTAATGTCGTTCATTCTAGAATGCAGTGTGTACTTTCCTAGAGTTCTCTAAATTGCTACTCTACGCGAATATATATTCAAGATGTGTTCATCATGTGGATAAGCTAAAACTAACGAACGTATAAAAAGCTCTAACCTATGCTTCCTTTGCTCTGCTTGGAATATTTTCAAACCCCATTTCTTAAAAACTCTTTTTAAATAGTTCAGGCACTAAAGTTCGACTCATCATGAAGGGAATAGAGTGGATTCAATCGACGTGAGGACCTGTTATGCATAGTCTCGTGCACCTTATACACCCGTCGCGGCTAAACCTTCCCTCCGCACTTTTAACTCGCTTTAACCTGCTATCCGCCTCCAGAAGTCACCATGAAATATAGACATCACTTCAGCCTTACCTAGTCTGAATCTATCCTCAATCTCACTTTTTTGTCATTACTCTGTGAAATACGACGCTTTTAATTATGGATGACGAATGGCGATATATGTGTCCACGTCCCAGACGAAGAAGGGCATGTAATCCTTGCAAAGAGCGTAAAATCCGATGTCTCCGTGACGAGAAGCTCCAGGATGATGAGATATGCCGAAGGTATGACAGACGGAGGGCAGTTATAGTTAAATTGGAGAAAATTAGGCCTTAAGAGAAGATTTGTCATGGCTTTGAAGTTCTATGCTGACATCCAAAATAGATGCGCAAAGCTGGGAATTTCCTGTAATCTCGGGACAGACGCTCGACCTTCTACTCGGTAGTCCTCTAAACGATTTCTATCTAATTACGATGACTGATTTAAACTTGTCAGAGTAGCACCGGAAATACCTCCGATCGCTCCAATATCGAGAGCGAAAGATCTCGTACTGGCGAAGACGTTCTTTCTAAGCTGTTTCAAAACGACCCCGCGCCCAAGGATGACTTGAGTGAACTGTACGGCCTTCATCACAGGGCCTTTCAGACGTCAGGCAACGAGAAGGTGCAGATATCCACTGCCGAATCATCTTATATCAAATCGAACGTGACGATAGAAGATGCAGACACGCTACTCGACATTTTCAGAAACCGTCAGCATTATTTTCCATTCGTTTCCGTATCTGAAAATGCCTCGGCCCACTCAATGGCAAAGGAACGTCCCTTCTTACTTATAGCAATACTGAATGTGTGCTCGTCACGAGTCCCTTCTTTACATCAAAAGACCGACGAAAGGTTCCGCCAAGTCCTAAGCCAAAGAATTGTATTTCACGATGAGAAGAGCCTTGACTATCTTCAGGGTCTATTGGTGTATATTGCTTGGTATTTCAACCGATGCTGGCCACAAAGCGTGAAGTATCAGGACTATATTCTGATTGTTCATGAGCAGGTACCCCTTTCACTTCAAACCATTGAGCAATCAAGTCTCGCAATTCTTGCAAATTGCATCGAACATGTGTACTGAGCTCAAACTTACCCCGAGCCATTCTGACAAGGAATCGCGGGACGCGTGTCTTGGCTGCTATAATCTCTCATCGATGTGAGTAATCTTACGATTCATCAGCCCTGTCAATTCAACACAATTCTAAATCATCTCCCTAGATTTTGCACTGGTTTAGAGAGACCCCGCTCGGGTACTGCTACTAGTCCCCCTGGATCGACCTTCAATGAACTAGTAATCCCACATGAGCAGAAGGACACTCGAACACAACACACAGAGCTGCAAATACTCTCCCGTCAAATGGTTCACTATGAAGCGAAGCTTGACTGTGAGCCTATCAGCTCTGAAATGAATCAAACGATACAAGAGAACATAAAAGCCTTTGATTCGAAACTGAATCAGCTTATCTCTTGCAAGTCAATACCCCAGACAGACAACTGTATGTTGGGTTCCAATCTATATTCAGTTGCTGCGGATAGCTAATACCCTCGACAGCGCCAATCCATCTATCTCACTTGTTCTTGAGAGCAAAAGTGTTGTTCTTGCCCCTGAAAGCATGGGGTATCGACTCGTGCAAAACACTGGACACACTCCTACCGGCTCCTCCTATTTCGGATCTGATCGAAGCTGCTGTTTCATGCTTCCAGGGAATCCGTAATGTCTTGGAAGCTTTCCTGGCGCTACCAGTTGACCAATACCCATGTTTCACAACAAGGGAGTGGTTTCAACTGATCCTTACCACGAGGATGGCATCGCGGACGTGCTTCATTTGTCCTGCCAACATAGGCTTGGAATGGAAGAAGTTTCAGGCCGAATCACGAGCTAAGATGGCCACCTACCTCAAGAGCCTATCTCAAAGAATGGAGAGCGTTTCCGCTTCTAATAGTGGAGGTCATCCGGACATTTTTGCAATGTTCAAATCAGTGCTAGATCTTCTAGTCCCGAAATACGCTCCACATGAGATTGGTGCTCGATGTCCGTCGTCCTCGCAAGATACAGAAAACGTCCTATCCGCTGCCGAGCAGGACGGTATAGATGCAGAACTACCCTTTACGGGATCTAGCAGCTGTCCGATCTTGAACGGTAGTATCAAAGGCACAGGTTTCTGGCGAGCTTCGGAAGCGCACCGGTCTTCTGACGGAAGCACAGATTCGTGTGATTCAGGGGACGGTCTATTCAACGGCTCCCGGGACTGGCTGAATGTATTTTCACAGTGGGTGGTTGACTTGGACGATGCAGATGATCATGCATGATCAAACAAATGAATGTTGACTCTTGATTTGGCTCTCAAGTATCTTCATGCATGCCAATCCAGATGGCTAATTTTCGTAGAAAGGAGAATACGATATGGATGTTAGTGCGGTATATTGATGCCTGGAATATCAGGCATTATTAAGGCACCAATTCTCGAAGCTCAGGCCTAGTGGGTCCTTATCGATAAGCGTGCCAAGCCCTCACCCCAAAACTTTTCTGCGTTTTTTACTCCGATCATCCTCAAACATAAGAAACCACTGACACCATGTTGCGCGAAGTGTATGTACCCGAAAATTGACTAGGTTGTATGATTTAACTAACCCCTCATTTTCAGCAAGGCAAAGAACCCGCGCACTGCGCGCATCCTCAAGGCGCGCGAGCCCCAACTCATCGAGCCCCCAAAGAAGACTCTACTGCTGCACGGCACAAAATGCCCCCAGGCCCTCGACACCGTCTTGAAGACTTTCCACTCCCTCACAAAGCCTAACTCCGTCCTGTTCCACAAGAAGAATGAGAACATTCACCCCTTCGAGAACACCGAGAGCATGGAGTTCTTGGCAAACAAGAATGAGTGTGGTCTGGTAGTCTTCGGAAGCAGCAACAAGAAGCGCCCCAACTGTGTTACTCTCGCCCGAATTTTCAACTCACAAACCCTTGATATTTGCGAATTGGTCCTTCTCCCTCCCGCCGATAAAAACGCCATCCCACCCTTCAACGAGCTCACCATGCCCGTTGGACTTGGCATGCGGCCAATGATGCTCTTCTCTGGTAGCCCCTGGGAGGACCCGACATCCTCTGCGCACGTTATGCTCAAGAGTTTCTTCCTCGACATGTTCAAGGGCGAGGAAACCAACCAGATCGACGTTGAGGGTCTCCAGTACATTTTGATGGTCGGTGCTGAGGAGCCCCGCGACAATCTCTCTCCTGTCATCCACCTGCGTTGGTACAAGGTTATCACCAAGCGCAGCGGCCACAAGCTGCCTCGCGTTGAGTTGGAGGAGGTTGGTCCCAAGTTCGACTTCAAGATTGGCCGCCAGCGCCCCGCTACCCCCGAGGCCATGAAGGAGGCCATGAAGCAGGGCAAGCGTCCCAACGAGGAGATGCGCACCAAGAAGAACATCACCTTGGACTCTATGGGTGACAAGATTGGTCGTGTCCACTTGGGCAAGCAGGATCTGGGTGGCCTCCAGACCCGCAAGATGAAGGGTCTCAAGCGTCGGGCGGGTATCGACTCGGACGACGAGGAGGAGGACCTGGAGATGATGGATGTGGACGAGATTTTGGAGGACGAGGGCCACAAGCGGGCTCGTACGGACTAGAACTGATTCTTGCATTGTTGCGTATTTACACTATCTCAAGGCGTTTGGTCCGGCTGGGGTTTGTGCTTCTTGACGCCTGTGTATCTGCAGGTTTCCTGTACCGACATGGAAAAGTATTATAGTGAAGCGATGCTTCTTTACCAATGATTTTCAATTTGCATTTTTCTTCATAGATGTAGCTCTTTCTCCCATTTAGGCTATTTTCCAGTCAGTCTGCGCATCATACTTGCACCTCGAAAGTTTAATCCTTGGACCTTGTGGATGAAGCCTTCTAGTTGGTATCAGACTAATTTTTAGATTCGATTGACTAGTTTCACCGAATACCACTCCTTCACAAATACAAGGGTAAACCATCGTTCACATACACGGCATGTCCATATTATTGGGGCCATGGGATGAATGGAATCGTCGCTATAATGGAGACCACGTGACCATGACGTCGGCCGTCGGCATCGTCTCACATGCCGAGGCCCTTTTCGCATTTGAGGATCCGAGTCAAAGTGCCGCCCTCCCCTCCCCCATATTCTTATCTTTTCTTTACTTCTTCTCTTCCCACCCCCATGAACATCTTTGACCTACCGAATCGTCGCTGCGGTGCACTTCCTCAGTAGTCCCCTCCGTCCGAGTCCGACCTCCAAACGAGGTCTCGCGCGCCGTTATGGATGCGCTCTTGGTGAGCAATTCCTCCAAGAGGCACGTGCAAAAAGAGCTGCAGCAACTGACATGATACCTGCTACCTACAGTCCCGCCTGGACGCCCTCGTTCTCAACCCTGATCTTGCACCCTTCTTGTCGCTGTTGAAAGGCGCGCGCAATGGCGTCGTCTACGGGTCGAAAGTGCGATTTCCGCATGCGCTGGTGTATGTTGAGCCTCGGATATTTTAGAGTGGGATGATACCGGGATAGCTTCAGTACTGACTGTTGTGATTTTGCGAATAGCATGATCTTTCTCTTCCGATCTGGAACGTACGTGGACTTCCTCATCCCCTTACGTCTTCGGAGTTCTCCGAGAACTAACTTATTCCGGCCTTATAGATTCCGAGAAAAGGTCAAGCTCGTCTTCAAAGCGACACGCCAGCATGCTCGAAACCTCGCCACATTTGCCATCATATACAAGGCATCCATGATTGTTCTAAGGAATATTTCCCCCGCAGGATCCGGGAAGGAAGGCCGTTATGACAGCTTCTTCGCGGGTTTGTTGGGTGGATACGCGGTCTTCGGCCGGCAGCGGGGAAGCATTAGCCAGCAGGTATGCCGATATCCCCACACCGAGGCCAAACGTACCTCGGGTTGTTTATGTCGCAACACTAACCCCCCAATTCAGATTGTCATTTATGTCTTCGCCCGCGTTATGCTCTCCCTCGCCAAACTCTCCGTCGAACCTAACATGCACCCACTCTCCTCCCTCATAACCCCCGAAGCCCGCGCCCAGATCACCAACAATGCCTGGCCTGCCTTTGCCAGTCTGAGCTGGGCATTCGTCATGTACCTTTTCCGATGGTACCCGGAGACCCTGGCGTCCAGTTTGCGGAGTAGCATGGTCTACATGTGCGTCACCCTCATTGTCCCCTCCCCACTCCGCCAGTTCTGGCCCTGTTCCTTTCCCGATCACTTCGGCTAATCAATTCTTTGGGGAGTAGTTATGCGGACTCGGATCACTGGGACTCATTCCGGACCTTGTTCATACACAATAAATGAGATCCTTGCAAAGCATGATGATCATAGTGATTCAGTACACGTACCCCGTTTTTCTTTCCAGCTGGTTTGGGATGTCGCACGGCGTATAGACTGGAGTATCTGTTTTTTTTTTGTTTAGGTCAACCGCTGATACCGTGTTGTTTCTTGGAAGATGTATTCTTGGGATGCATTTCTTTTTAAAGGCCTGCTCATCGCTATCATTACCCTGTATTATGAGACACGGACCTGTTTGCCTTCGTTTTATACTATCTATGATGATTCATTTACATACGGCAGCTAGCGATATAAGATTTTATGCAAAGACCATGTTTCTTGATGATAGTTTTTTGATCATGAAGATGGGCAACTCCTCACTCTCCTATAGATCATCTCCTCGTCGGGCAGTACCAGCGACTTGCATCATTTTCAGCTCCTCCAAAATTGATTCGTGCATCGGCATTCTTATTCCGCGGGTTTCCCTTGGGGGACGGAATTTCTTCTTGCCTAGCTGAACCTCCTTCCCACCGGCCAAGGTGTCGCTTCAACAATTGGGATTCCGTCGGTTTGTCGCGACTGGGTTTTTCCTCTTTGGGGTGGACTTGTTGGTACGACCCAGCTTCACCTCCACAGCCTTGCAGAAATCCTTTGGATCGGGGCTTCTCCACAGGTCGTTTTTCGTGATTTGTGGACTCAATGGTATGAATAACAATATTCATGAGATCCATAATTGGTTGATTGGTGCGATAAGACTGCATACCTTCGTCTGGTAGTCGGAAGATGACAAAATAGGCCCACCTTTGCATGGAGGCTGCCATAAATGGTGGGGAACTCATGTTTCAGCGGTCTCGCCTTTGCTAGCGTTGTACTTCAGGCTGTTACACCACAGCATTCGCACCCCGCGGTGGGAGCAGGAATGAGAGGGTCGGATAACAACTTTGAAATCAGGGGATTGTTTGGAATAAGTGGGTCTTCGGAGGGGCTGTCCTCCATGGAATCCATGTTTGGGGCCATGATTTAGAGCGATTGAAGCAATTGAGGAAGCTATGAGGAGTTTGAGATGGCGCGGGTCGAAAGCAATAAAGAGAGAGATGTAGAATGGTAAGAAGAAGGATCGCGAGAGAGATAGGGGGAAAAAGAGTCTTCGTCAATTTTTGACTCCTCGGAAGACTTGTCGTCGGGGCTTCTGAAATTTCCATAGCGTCGCTCATTTTTCTTCGAATGGCGAGTCTATCTTCCTCTTCACCACCTGGGGTAAGGCAATCTCCTCACAAGACCCCATTAGACAGTGGCGTAGTGAGACATCATGAAAGGTTTCCGTATCCTTCATCCATTGCCTTCCCTCGAACAAGTCGCGTCGGACAGTGCCACTCCTCACAACTCAACACCTTCTGAAAGTGATACGAGTGTGAAATATCACAGGATAGTACGAAAGGAACAATCAATCCAGTCTTCCATCCCTGCCTTCTTGCAGAAGGCCGAGTGAATATATAGCACAGTGATCGGGAGATAAAGCCCCATGGCTGGCTATCGTTCGTTCCAGTTAGCAAAATGACCGAAGCCCGGTCATGTGTTGCTCATACACGAACCACAGGAATTCTGGGCTTCATATGCGCAATTGCGGCAAATTTTCCATCATCGATACTCCGTCTCTTCTGATGTTGGGCTATGCTCGAAATCCTGGTGCAGTTCAAATTTTTGGTGGATTGGATAGTGCATTACCAGGAAGCAAGCCGGCAGCCCAAGCAGCAGGTGCGTAGGCCTCGCAGCCGGGGAAGCCTTAGTGTGTAAAGAAAGAGGATACCATATAGTCTGTATCTCGACACGCCCACGCCGGGTGAGCAAACACTCTGGCAGAGTAGCGTGAGGTCAAGCTAGTACCTAGTTTGGCAATGGACCAGGCTTGGGCCGCACCATGAATAGTGCTGACATCGGGGCTGGCATAGATATAACATCGAACCCAGGATATATAAGAGATTCTTGCCGTAGAGTCGGGTAGAGCACAGGCGGAGTGTAAGGTCTCGAGTAGTAGTTGGGACTGGCGAAGAGAACGTTGATGGGTCCAGGATGAGTTTCCTCCCTAACTGGTCAGGGCAGTTGATGCTGATGGGGTAGTTCTGCAGGCATGTGGAAAGTGGGCAGGATCTCACAAGGAAAATTGCAGGATAAAAGAAGAGGCAAGCTATGAGCATGTAAGCTGGGCACCAGCGTTCTGAAATATATGAGCATCTGTGTGTCTTCCGTGGTGGTAGATAGAAAGCAGAGCGGCACTATATGGATGGAGGCTGACTGGTCTGGTGGGAAAAGAAGGTGGAAATGGATATCGACAGTTGTCAGCCATTACATATGGCGATTGCATACAAAACTTGGAAGTTGCCGGTGGAAGAGTATTCTCCCCGGATATTTCACGGTTTATATGCTTTGTTTGCGTGCTTCAAAGCAAATATGATACTATTTTGCATACTTCCTGGCTGGCCTAGGTGACACATAGTAGCAATCGTCTCGATCAGATAAGATTCAAATTTCTATTCTGGCTACTTACACCCTTCGGGGGCACTTAATAGTTATGGCATCATACCGATTGGTCATTCTCAAACTCGAGCAAGAGTTTAAGAACCATGTCAATACTTCATAATCAGCGTTGTAGGGAACTTGTACACTCTCTAGAGACATATCCTGCCTTCCAGACATATAAGAGCCGAGTTCAATTGCATGTCGGAGCCGAAGCCGAAATACAAGCTTTTTTAGAGTCGACTCGGTTTGACTCTGGAACATCAACACCAAAACGTCGAAGCTGAAAGATTTTATGTTAGAGTGGTCATATAAGAGATTTGGTCAGCATTCTGATTTCTTGGGGACCTGAATATGTGCATCCCGTGATAAATTAAAGGAACTCAATGGTGAAGGTATCCACAAGTCCACCACACGAGTCGTCATGACTGAACAGCAAAGGAGGGTTCAAGATCATGTCGTCTTAAAAGGCTCCCATATGGCATCACAGATCAACGATCCTCTTAACCCCCATAGAAATCACTTCTTGGGCAACTTCCAAGCCCCAAAGAACGTATGTCCACCACCCCTCCGCATCATCTCTTCATGCTTCAAACCCTCCTCCAGATGCTCCTTCTCCAGAACTATCACAGCACAAACGTCAGTATCAAATTCAACTACATCTCAAAAAACACAGCCCAAAAGCCATAAACTCACGAAAGCTACACTGCCCCTTCTCACCACGAGACTTCTCCCAAACACAATTCGCACAAGCCCCCTCAAACATATCAGGAATGACAACACAGCCCACGAATTGGCCCTTTCCTTGTTCGCACTGCTCGCACTGCGGGGTGACCTTGACACCGACGGCCTGGGCGAGCATAGCGTTGCGCTTGCGGGGTCGTGAATTGAGAAAACTCTTGAGATTAAGAGCTTCTTTGATGATGATGATGCGTTGGTTGACGGGTTCACGGAAGGGCGTGAGACGCATCATGTCGGGCCATGGAGGAAATCCGCTCATGATAGTCCATTCGGTTTCGCGGAGGAGACGGACTCGTTTTCCTGGGGGAGTTTCTTCGGGTTCAAGTGATGGGGCTGGACTGCCTTGGAGAAGGGCGTCGATTTCGGCGAGGACGTCTGCGGGGAGAATCAGGTCGTCGGTTGGGTTGGATGGAGGAGCGATCTCGCTCTCGGGTTGAGACTCGGGTGGTGCAACAGGATCCATTGCGTGTAGATTATTCTTGAGGTTTGTGAAAGGATTGGCAGTTATTGAGCGTAAACAGAAAAGGCGTGGGGAATGGCGTGGAAGTACGGGGGAAAGTGCTCTTACTTGGGAGTAAACAAAACAAGAGATAAATACTGGACAATGGAAAATGATAAGATGCAAACATCAAACATCATACTGAACAGAGTCTGCTCACTCGCTCAGGGGGTTGTCATATCAACTCTAATAGTACACGACCTATAGATAATACACAGGTTCCTTGCCGTGGCAAGGCAGAACCTCAGAAATAGAACTAAAAAAACACAGAGTAGTAGACTTTCGTCTACTGGGTATTACCACCTTCAAGTTCAACCAGAATCTTCAAGTCTCCATCCATCCAGTCCACAGTATCTGCAGACAAGAGTGCGAAAGCCCAGTCCTTCTCACTCTGAATCGTGATGAGGCCATCTGGCACTAAGGCCTTGACCTTCCAGCTGGCTGCGGCAGCTGAGTCTCGGATTTGCTGATCAATACTATCCGAACCTTGAAGAAGGGGAAGACCGGGAATTTGGCCATGATAGCGACGGAGAACCGATTCCTTGATCGTGTCGACATTGGGGCATTGGCCTGCTTGTAGGTCGAGCCTAGGGAGTATGCGCTTGCCGTGCTGGAGCACATTGATGCGGAGGTAGATTTGAGTGTGGGTGCTTTGGTGGGAAGAAGGCATGTTTGCAGCCATGTGGGATTTGGTGTCATGGATAGGGACAAAAGGCTGCTGTGGGTGGAATTGTTGATCAGCTCCGGCTTGTCCCTGAGGACCCTGATGGGCACCATGTCTGGCAGCAATATTCTCACGGATAATCCGCGAGACATCACGGGTGATACTACTGGCGCTATTAGGGGGTTAGCAAATGATTCTCTCGTGAGGGGAAGTTGGTAAAACATACAATTCATCACGCGCAGGCGGATTGCGTACACCTCCAATACGCCACGATAGATTTGCCGTAGCATCAGCGTGGACGATACGATTGACATTCTGGTCCTCGCAGCTAGTCGGACAATCATAATCACCGTTGTGGACCACATGATAATGGCTATCCACAGCCGCAACCAATCCACGCCAGTCCGGCTGCTGAAGACCGGAGAGAGACCAGAGATTATCCAGTTCGTAGTCCTGGTTGTACATATCGTATGATTTGGACATGTCGTTCCAGTCCACTGTGTAGCCGTCCAGTAGCAGGTCAACCAACCCGATATCCATAATCTGACCAGATTCGATCGGCGCCTGAGAGACCTGTCCTGGAGGCGGCGGCGGGGGCGGGGCCATTGATTGACTCTGATTGTGCATTTGCTGGAGCTGCTGCTCTGGAGAATATCGAGGGCCATTGAGATCCTGGAAGCCTTCGTTGGTTTTGCGACGCCGGCGCTCTTCTGGGCCTCCTCCCTTCCGTGTTTCAATCGCATATTGGCGCTGTCGTTCGTTGGTGACCATTCGTCTCAAAAGAGGGATGACCAAAGAAATGATTTTTTGCTGGTCTCGGGGCCAGATGTAAGTTCTAGGCCCCATACCCTCGTTCACGACATTTTCTCCGAAGAAACGCTCTCCATTTCCCTCGTCGTCCAGGAATTGTCGAACGCAGTTCCAAAGTCGCAATTTCACCATTTCGGTATCCCCCTTCCCACGCTGGCCAACACAGTCACGTCGTTCGGGATAATCATCATCTAGCATAAATCCTTTCGCTGCAGCTTGGAGATGCAAGAAGTTTTCCGGTGACAGTTCAAGCGAGGCAAATAGTTTCGACATTGGAGGACGAGTGTACTTCTTGTTGCTTGATGGTTGGCGGAACAATGCCGCAGCGGAATGAACACCAACTGCGCGCGCTTCAGAAAGCGACTGCGGCGGGACGGGACGAATATCAATGTTGTCACCAGCATAGGCATGCTGGCCTTGTTGAGATTGTTGAGAAAGCGGGTGCTGTGCTCCGGAGAGACCAGATCCAGCCAACGCAGGGTCAAGGTTATCATCATTTCTCTTCCGTTTCTTCGAAACTGTCCGAGATAGTCCAGATCCTTGGGAATGATCATTTTGTACACGCAGGTGTCGGCCACCTCCCATTCCCGCACCGAAGTTCGCATCACCGAATCCATCGTCACCAAGATGCATATCTGCACTATATCCATCGAGTTGGTGATGTCCTGCTACTCCAGCAGCGGTTGCGACAGCAGCAGCCCATTGAGGAGAGACATCTTGGCCTGCAGCTGCGGTCGCTGCTTCCACCAAGCCAGCGAGCTGGTTGTCGCTAGGAGTGTAGCCACTATTCGGATCAAGCTGGACGTTTGTATTCGTTTGGGAGGTGATGTCTGCGGCGGAGGAAGGAGGGTGGTGACTGTTTGTATTTGACGACATAGTTGTAGGTGGGGTGTGAAGCATGTGATGGTTGAATTCTTGAGGAAATGAAAATTGGCAGCAGAAAAATTGCGACGATGAAGCGCCTCAAATTCCGGCAAACAGGAAGGATAATCTTTGTAAATTAGAGCCCGTGGAATAGCCTGGCGTGGTCTGAACGACAAGATCCGGTGATAGATCAACAGCCAAGAGCTCCGTGATGACTGGACGATGGGCTGTAGATGATCGTGAACGCGTCGGAGTGGCGAGCTGGAGGGGGGAATTTCCAGGGGAAACCTCACAGCAACGCGCCCCGCGAGGGGTAGCAGAAGCGTTCGATATTTGAGGAGATGGAAGCTATTGACGAAAGCTGTTGAGCTTCCGACTGATAAGAGCGCAACGCGACGGGGCGATTTGATGATGATGTTTGCGTAGTTTGAAGGAAGGACAGACAGTGCAAACCTTGCAGTGCAGTCACGTGAGTATCCACTCTCTGGTACTACCGCAGCATTCCAAACTATCCAACAACAGGTACAAGAGAACATCTCTACTTTATGGGAACTTAAAGTCTCTAAATGGTCACTTTGAATCAGTGCCAGTATGCCAGTAGATAAGTGTTCCAAATCAGATAAGGTCCCAGCCTATCAAAGACACGGTCTATTATTTCAATCTAACTTGCTAAGGAAGCCTCCAAAAACCAGCGGTAAACCAGCGGTCATAATGTACAAGAAGACACCGATGAATGCCGTCGGTCACTCGGTCTTCATCCGAAAACAATTCCATCAGAGTAGATCGCTATTATTGAAAAGCAGGTCCAAAAATGAAGCACACGTCATCAGCAACGCCGGTAAATCGGTAATATAGAAGATAGATTGCAAGTCCAACAGAGCAACTCTCAGAGCTCGGCCTGCGTTGAAAAGAGAGCTGTCGAAGGACTTGTTCCAGTGCCTAGAAGCCATCGCCCTCTTTCCAAGGACGACCAGCCTCTAGAGCACGGTTTTTGGGATTCTTCCCCCGCTCAATCGCAGCCTGAAGAGTATCGGCGACTCGCGTTTCCTTTGCAACGATCTCTGCTTCAATCTCAGATTGTTGACCAAGAGGCGAGAGGTCCAGGTCCATGGTCTCATCCAATTCTCCCGCGGCCTGTGCCATTCGGAGATCTTCTTCTAGGTAGATCCAATCATCAAGTCGCTGCTGCATATCTTTCCGTTCGGAATCCATATCGCGCCATTCCTGGTATTTTTCCGGGCTGCCGAAGCAGAACCCATACCCATCACAGAGACAGATACTCTCTTCCACGCAAACAACGGGTTTGCCCGTGAACACGTATTGCCATAGGTATTCCCAAATACGACCCGCGATGTAATCGCTGAGATCTGTCTGCAGCAGCCAGTCACGGTAGAAAATGAATCGGGCGCGTGGGATCGTGCGAATGCGATCCCGGGATAAGGCGAACTGAGCGCAGCACGGTTGGGAGAGAACCGATGGTACTGGCTGGTCTGGGAATAGTTCTCCCCAGGCACGAGCCAGCATCACCTCCTCCTGCTTGGTTTCGTCTTCTTCCACAGCACCGGGGTGCATCCAAGCGGGACATCCGGGGCCGAACGCGCAACGCGTGTTCATATACCCTTCTCGAATGACCCGCTCCATGCTTAATCGTCGGAGAATCTCCGCTGCGTCGCCACCAAACAGCTCCTCGTTATGCCAGGCATTCTGATGCGAGTGCATGAACACCGCAACGTCTGGAAGATCCTCATAGAAGTCGATAATAAATGACAGATATATCATCACCTCATGCCCTTTGTTCTTCGGTGGGTGTAGGGGCGCCTTCGGGTCATCCGCGACATAGATAGCGGTGCCCCAATCCGGCAGCTCCGTCGCGATCCAGCTTGTGTCTTCTTTCTTGGTCCTGGGCACAACCAACATCTTCGTGTACTTCGAGCCGGGAGGTTTGGGGATGCCAGGAACGAAATTGGGCTGAGGGGCGTATAGGCTTAAACTGCCATGACTGGTAAAGTTGAAGGCGCCTGTCCAGTTATGGCCATGGGCTGAATAATCCGAGCCATAGTAGTCCCCTAGGCCCACGGCCTGCGGATAGCTACTCCATGGTCGTGATAGCTGACGGGCTGTGAAGAAGAGGATGCAGGAGAAGCTGAAGCCGAGGAAGAGGACCGCGCGCCGTGAGAGAATCATGGAAAAGAGGTAGGTAGGACAGGAGCAATTATACGCGGCGAATTGATCTGTTGCACAAGATAAGAGTTAGCCTCAATCTTCGTCAAGTCGCACTGTCTGTATCACTGCGCGTATCAGAATGCGATCAAACTTCTTCCAACATACTCAAAACTCAGGAAAACACATTGCACCTGAACCAAGTGGATCGATTGTCCTCAGGAGGGAAATTGAGGTCGAAGATAAAAAGCAAGTTGTCGCAATTGCAGTCGTCGATACCAAACCACGGCGAATCGAGGAGAAAAAGAAGTTTGTCCCCCTTCGAAGGTCTAGATTAGGGCATGTCTGTACCTAACTAATATTTGACGTGCCAGTAACTCAAAAAGGCCCATCGCGGGGCGCCGTGAGCGAATGAAGGGCTGAAACACGGTCGAAAGTGGAGCTGTAAGTGGTCCTCAGATTGCGCACCGCGCAAAGATGACGACAACAGCGGGACAAGAATTGTGGCTTAACACATCGGCAGAAGATCCCGCAAAAGGGAGCGACCAGGGATGGGAAAGTCTAAGATCGGAGGCACGACGGAGGACCAGGAATGTAACTATACGAAGGACATTTATGTGCGGAGTACAGACGGAGACCGTCTCGCACTGCGTAAAAGGTGAAACTGACTGGCCACTGCAGATCCTTGAAGTCGCAAATGAAATTTAGACCTGTGGATCGCCCCTGAACACATCCGACTATGTACCTACAATTGAACTCTATCTCCAGATTCTCCTACTGAGAAGAATTTGGCTATTGAGTACACAACTGACAATTTGTGTCGAGTGTGGCCCATTGTATACAAGAACTATGAAGATTAATGAGAAACCAACAATTCATTTGAGTAAATAAGTGGATGTTGTTCGGTAGTCCAGTTAAGCCTTAGTCTATCCATCCGAGATCGATATATATCGCCATGACCTCGGGGTATACACCCGTCGATACTGTACATCATACATTCATAAAGACTCTGTTTCAACTGAAAATCCCTTAGCTCTCTATTGCCATGCAACGGTGTAGTCGAAAAAGACATATTCAACATTCTCTTTGGGTTTGGAGGTACAAACAAGCTTAAACGTAATGGTGATCAGGTGATGTCTACACCGATGAAGAGATTATTTCGTCGATACTCCAAGTCAATTATCCGCATTGAAATCTGAAGAACAAATCCATTCAAGACCTACAAAGAATAAAGTTGATCAACCAAGATATCATTTGAACATTTGAACAGTGTACTTTTCATAAGCAGCAAGCATATTTAACATACTTCACGATACAATTCCGTGACTTGGAAGAGAAAAGTCACAAATATAGTAGCATACGCTGACTAGATACCGTCATGGCTTTCCCTATTAATCGGAAGAGAAACCGTCTCAGTAAATGACCAGTCTCTCGCAGTCTGCTGCAGTTTCTCGAGTGGCAATAGTGGCGCCTATCAGAAACCCGACATTGGTTATCTCACGTGACACCGCGAAAACTTGCGGCGAGCCTCCCCAGAAGGGAAATTTCCTGGATCCGCATCTTTTGTCTTCTTCCTTCTCCAGAATGCGCTGTCATGATGCAGAGCCCCAAGATTCACGGTCGGCCCGCTGAGGACTCTGCTCCTCTCAAGACATCTTATGCCACCACCAAGAAATCCCACGACCCGTGGGTTCACTTGCTAGCCGGCGCGTAAGTTTTTTTTCTTATGGTTGTCCCCGGATAGTCGCCATCAGCCATCGGAGAGATCTACACTAACACACGGACGATTGTACAGGAGCGGTGGCTTCGCAACTGCTATCGCTACATCTCCCCTCGATGTTCTGCGAACACGTCTTCAATCCGATTTCTATCAACGTCCTTCCCCTACCTCCGCGACCTCCGCGGCCGCTTCCGCCATCTCCAAACATACAAGCCACAAGACAACTCGAATCATTAGCAACATCTACCAAGCAGAAGGATGGCGAGCCTTCTTCCGTGGTCTCGGCCCTAGTCTTGCCGGCGTGGTTCCGGCGACCGCCATCAAGTTCTACGTCTACGGAAACTGCAAGCGGATCGGTGCCCAACTGCTAGGAACTGGCGAAGACTCAACCCTCGTGCACGCGCAGGCCGCCATCTCCGCGGGAATCGCGACGGCCACGGCGACAAACCCGATCTGGCTGGTCAAGACACGATTGCAATTAGATAAGGCTCAAACAACCACCGGAACCCGCCGGTACAAGAACAGTCTGGACTGTGTCCGCCAGGTGCTTCGTCAGGAAGGCATCAGCGGATTGTACAAGGGACTCAGCGCGAGTTATTTGGGTTCTTTAGAGACAGCGCTTCACTTGGTCCTGTACGAACGGATAAAGACTATTTTGCATACCTCGCTCGGATCACCGGATGGCAAGGATACAGCCACTCAGAAGGAAATTACGAGCTGGCTCAGCACAACCGGTGCGGCGGGATCCGCCAAGTTTGCTGCGGCCCTTATCGCATATCCACACGAGGTATGGAATGATCCTCCCGGAAACTTTTGGTGACAACTGTACTGACTTATTAATCTGCAGGTCATCCGAACACGACTCCGTCAAGCGCCAATGGAGAACGGCGTCCCCAAATACACCGGCTTGGTGCAGTGCTTCCGACTTATCGCTAAAGAAGAGGGCATGGCTGGTCTCTACGGAGGCCTGATGCCGCACATGGTTCGCTCAATTCCCTCGGCCATCATCACACTGGGTGTCTACGAGTTCGTTCTGCGGTTCGTCGGCACATCGGCATAAACAACACAACCTCCACACCACACAACACAATAATAAGTGCATCAGCACACTGTACAATATCATCTCGAACCGGCCTCATGAGTCCAGTCTTTGCTAGACAAGGCGCCGCCGTGACATAATTGCATGTATTCTTACCTGGGCGTTGGGGGACTGGATTTTTTTGGGGGCTGTGCATAGAATCTCCTTTCTGAGGAATGTACCATATATCACTACACATCGCTTGTCATTACCATCAATCTAAGATAGATTGGATTTGGATATCTGGAGTTCTTCGTTTAGCTGTCCAACGGGATTGGATTGAGATTCAGTGTCTAGCTAGCCTTAAGAAGAACCAACAAAATGTTCTTCCTCATTGGCATAACATCCCGAATTCATTGATTCTTACATTGAAAGTATAAATTGTTCACCAATACAAGGCATTCCATACAAATAATTGCTCTAGAGGAACAAGAAACAGTACCTTAGAAGACACGCACATAGATCGAAGTGAAAAAGACTAAAAAACCCGGGTATGAAATTTTGCTCAAGAACGCCATGCAACGCTGATTCAAAGTAAAGAGAGATGGTGGAGATACGGCCACAAGTGAGATGCCGAGGGCTCAGTTTAATAAGAAGAAAATTACATGATAGGGTATCCAGGTTGATCAAGACGCGTCTTCCTCGTCGGCAGCATCTTCTACAGTGGCTGCGCGACTCTTGCCCTTGGATGGGGATTCAGTACGAGGAGCATCTGCTTGGCTGGTCTGGTCGCTGCTGCCCCAGGCAGGAGGGATCACGGAGGGGCCGGCCTCGGGAACTTGCTCGGATTGCACGTCTGTCCAGTCTTGGGAGGGGGAGTCTGCCCTATGGTCGGTTGACGAGGGGACGCTAGCCGTGGACCAGGTTGACCTGGCGTTGCCTGTGTCGGCCGGTGCGGTAATTGCTGCACTGGTCTCGGCGGCGGTCTCTGAAGCCGGGGCTTCCCCACCTTGACTCGCGGGTAAGCCATCCAATGAAGCGGATTGCAGCGGGACAGGTATTGTGGGGGTTGGGTTGATGCCCTGTGCTGCGCTCCCGGTGCCTGGCCCCGCAGAATGAAGTGGAAGAAGGGTCCAACCCGGTGGAAGGGTAAGTCCTTCAGGAAGACGAGAGTCTCCGGCAGGTAGAGGTGTAGCGCCTGGGTTAGAGACAAACTGGCGACGCGATGTAATGGTTGAGGTGCCGGTTGGTAGATTTATCGTGGGTGTCGGAGATGTGGCTGCCTGGGCTTGAGGATTGGCTTGTAATCGAAGGCGATCCAGCTCCATCTGAAGTTGGGTCACATGGCGCAACTGCTCTGCGGCAGCTCGCAGAGAGCTAATTTCTTGAGCAATTTGCTGCTCAATCTGCTGCAATTGAGCGTGAATGCCCGCAGACCCAGAGACCAAGCCTGCTGCGTTTGGCGCATATTGGACGGGAGTTGGAGCTGGTGGACGGTGACCGAACCCAAGCCCAAAGCCGATTTGACGCGCATCAGGTACATTCGCATTGGCGGGGGCTTGCAATGGTGCGTTGCCTTGGTGGATCTGCTGATGAAGGTTGTGGAATAGATCACCACGAACGGCACCAAAGCCAATTCGGAATGGTCCGAATTGAAATAATCGAGCTCTGGGCTGCTCTCCTTGAGCACCAGGCTGGCCAGGCATTTGATTTCCACCAATGCCATTGGGTTGAGCAGGGCCCCCAACATTCCCGGGTAGATTGTTGACATTGGCAGCGGCTCCTTGAAGGCGTACAGGTGCAACCACAGGGCGCCGACAAGTAGGGCAATTCTGTTGTCTTTCGAGCCAGCTGCGAAGGCATGCGAAGTGAAGGATATGCCCACAAGGGAGCTTCTTCGGACGCAGGCGGTCAGGAACACGCTGCGCGGTCGTTGCTGGCCGTGGAGCAGCCTCTCCTTCAGCACCCGCAGCGGGTTGAGTTGAAGTCATTTCCTCTCGACAGATGATACAGACATCTTCGCGTGCAACCTCCTCAGCAGTGGCATCAGGGTATCGTTCATTCATGTCTCGGGTCGCGTTCCGATACCGGAGGAAGTCCATAATACGACGAGCGAAAGATCGCATCGTGACAACCACATCGCGTAGGATGTGAATCGGCAAACCAAAGAAGCGGAGGAGAATTGCAAAGAAAAGCAAATACACCACGAGCTTAAGGAAGTCTGTAAGCAGGTCAAGGTAGAATACCCATCGACCCTTCTCCTCCCACCCTGGAACATCAATCTCCAACTCGTTGACGTCGTTCTCATCAGGCAGATCGGTAGGAGGAGAGCTTGCCCCGGCGCGTGCGTGTTCCCGGATAGCTTCGACACGAGCGGCTCGAATCTCGGCCCGGCGTTCCTCCACCTTGGCCTTGACTTGCTTGTGGGTGATATAGATCTCCGTCAGGGCGATGCTGTATCGAAGGGTGGTCGAAGTTGATAGAATAGTCAAGATTGCGAATTCAAAGCCAAACATGATCATCATATCTGCTCGCGCCTCCTCAATGACGACGTTGATACAGTACTGTAGCATTGACGCATTGAAGAGGACTGACAACACCAGGGAAAGCGCTAATCGGATATGGAAGAGTCGTGGATTGGCCGGCGGTTGTTGCTCCAGATATTCCACACGTCCTTCACCAATCCATCCCCAGACTTTCCCAACTAGAAGCAGGACGAACATGACCAGAAACCAACCGCCGAGCTCGCCTCGGAAGATGGTCATGGCGAGACATGTCTCCGTTACTGCAAACCATGCCCGCTCGTAGAGTTGTTCAGTTTCGATAGGTCGAAGCGGTCCATATAGGAGTCGTTGTAGCCAGAAGAGGATGAAACCGGTCGCAAGGAGACATAGATTCGTTAGGATCTGTACAGTCGCAAGGCGCACGAGTCAGTATAATTCAACCAGGAACATGATAACCCAGAGCCATGACCAGGACAAAGGAATGGTTGCAAATCATACCATAAGATTCGCACTACTCTGCGATAGATATACACAAGCTGAGTAAAAGTTCGCTCTCTGGTGTAGCGCTTTCAAGAACACACCGGTGGCCAGGGCCACGGAGGCCTAACAGGAGTCAGCGGGGGACACCAGGGTAACGATTCGCGTTCGGGAAAACCACTTACCCCAGCGTACGCGGCCAGTCTCATGGCGATTGAACTGAGACTTGCGAGTTGATGGTCATGAGAGGAGGAAGGGGGAAATCAGCCTCTGATGGGTGTTCGGGAGACGTGGAGTATACCTCAATCTGGACAGCTTTCCAGAATCACTAACGCCCGCCTCCGCATATTACGTCAGCCCCAACTATCCCGGGCGCACGTGCCCTTTTGCCTCAGGCCTGTCTTCAATGAGGGAAACCAACTGGACAGGTGTGCTTTGATACATCGCTTTTGAGCAACCTTTTCATTTTGTTCTAAAATCTTGTATTATATGGTCTATTGTTCAAATTGTGGTTGATAAGATGAATCCTGTTTTGTTGGGGCTTCAAATGTATGGAACTCTATACGAAGTATAGGAATTTTGGACCTCGATCAATTTGGGGAGCGTCAAGCGTCCCTTGCCTATCCAAGCATCGAATCCCGCATTCAGAAGAAAGCTGTTTATGGCATGGGCCAATGATAAGAATGTAATGGAGTTTGTGATAGAAATGGGGGATCTATTTACCCGTCTGTAGCTGGCTATAGGTTCTACGGATTTCATAACCCGAAGTGTGGGAAGATCGGAAATCAGAGCGATCGCCGCAACTTCGGGGCTTCCGAAGTTAGAAGGGTCTCTCTCTATATATGAACTTTGCTAAATACATCTTCTGAACGCTTTTTTGAATATACCCAGAGGCAGTACTGGATAGAAATCCTACCCCCCCCCCTAATAAAACTGCTCTCAAGATTGATCTAACCTTTGACAATCACGATGGCTGAATTACCGACGATCCGCTGGGGCATTATTGGTCAGTCTTCAACAAATAGTTGTTAAACATAATACTTATGAACTCTCAAGCAACCGGGATGATCTCGTCATGGTTCGTTGAGGACCTCATTCTCGAATGGGAAGGGGTAAAAGTGAAACACATCATCCAATCCATCGGGTCCTCAAGCCTCCAGAAAGGCCAAGATTTCGCCGCAAAGAACTGTCCCAAACAAAACCCCCGGATATACGATAGCTACGAAAAGGTTTACATCGACGACGACGTGGACATCGTCTACATTGGCACCCCGCACGGATACCACTCTCGCGACTGCATGGAAGCTATCGCCGCAGGCAAAAACGTCTTATGTGAGAAATCCTTCACCATAAATGCACAACAAGCAAGAGAAATCTTCGAAGCTGCTCGTGCAAAGAATGTCTACGTAGCTGAAGCAATGTGGCTGCGTCATCGCCCGCTATACATTGAGCTGAAGCGACTCCTGCACGAGGAGAAAGTGATCGGCGATGTATTCAGGGCAAACTGTGATTTCGCATCAGACATTGGTCTTGTGGATTTACCTGCTACATCTCGCTATCGTGATCTAAGTCTCGGCGCAGGATCGCTACTTGACATTGGTGTTTATTCTCTGACATGGATCATGCTTGCACTGAACGATCGCCCGGCTGGCCAGGGAGAGAAACCGCTGATCCTGGCTACGCAAGCCCATGAGGAGGGCATTGAAGTGACCACCAGCGCTATTCTACAATATCCGTCGACAAGTCGACAGGGTATCGTTACTACTACCAATAAAGCTTCTGGCCCCCCTGGTGAAGTTTTTGCAGTGATTCACGGCACTGAGGGGTTTATTGAGGTTGAAGGACGGGCGCCCTCAATTCCGGAGTCTTTTACTGTGTATCCGAAGCAGAAAGGGGGGAGTGCGGATAGATGTTTCTTCCAAAGAGAGGCATGGCAGGGCCAAAAGCATGAATATGGCCCTGTTGGGCGTGGATTTGTATATGAGGCTCAGAACACGGCTTTGGATGTTCTTGCGGGTCGGAAGGAGAGTCTTATCATGCCCTGGGCTGAGACCCTATACATTATGGAAATTATGGATGAGATTCGACGACAGGGTAAGACTATCTACCCGGGAGAGTGATGGGGTAGCATACGGTGTCTCAGTGCTGGTAGGGGATTTCATTGTGACGCCGATTCTATCTTCAAGTTCTATATTGAATATTCAAGCAGAGTCTATACGTTGCGCCGCAAATGACTGAACAAGATTGATTCGCTCCATGGGTTTTCTGGGCATATGTTTCATCAACACTCCCTGTCATTCAAGTGTCTCGGTTCATTTCTCTGAATCTTATTTCTGCTTCGCAGAACCTGTCAATGATTCAATGAATCTCGCTGCAGGCGGGATAGGCCATGCAAGTTGTTCGATAGGGTCTTCGTGCACCTCACCCGTGGTTACTAGATCCACGAGTACAACAGCAACGTAGCCACCAATAGCAGTTAGAATATGCCACCTGTATCCGTATCAATACGATTACTCTCAAACATGCGGCATATGGAACATACCATCCGTGAAGTTCAGTCAAGAATGCCAAAGGCAAACCGACTGCATGTCTAGTTTTGATAAGGGTTCCACAGGCCCAATCATCGATGAGCCACACGAAGTAACCCAAGCCAAAGCAGACTAATCCGATTAGCATCTGAATCAATTCTTGGAGCAGGGCATATCATACAGATACCGAAGAATGAGACGTTGCGAAGCTTTTTCCTCAGGAAAGGATCGGGAACTTGCTGTGAAATGATCTTTGACGTCCGCGTCGCGATCATATAAACCGCAAGTCCAAAGCTAACCGCATGAAGAAGGAACTCGTCCATAACCATGTGAACGACCATCACGATGGTGAACAGCACGGCAAGGACAATTCCCACGAGTTTAGTTCGCTCTGGGCTAGCTTTGAAAGTCAAGATTCGGTAAAGTAGTGGCGTTGTCAGAAGATGCATCGACAGCTCATCCGCTAGAGTTGCATCTCGTCAGTTAGCCATTTGTGAGCACTTGGGTAGCTAGTTGAAGCATACACATTTGAGTGTGATATTTGAGGGTCATATGGTAGCCAGCCGAGCAGATGCCCACGCCGATCAACCCCAAATACGAGATCGAGCGGAAACCAGTTTGCTGTTTCCTTTGAAGCTGTCGCAATCCATATATTCCGAAGAGAACTAGAAAAAACCTTGTTATCAATCGCGAACTTGACACATCCCTAGATACAACCCCGCTGACTCACTGAAGACAAAGCTGCTGAAAGTGTTAATAAACTCGGCAACAAACCGAGTAACTACATAGTCCTGTTACGCGAGTGAATATTAAACGCTCAATAAATCATGTAGAAACTTCCACGCGGGGCGTTGTTCACCTCTTCACAAAAACTAGATTGGACACGTAAGTGGCTTGTTTGTCGGGAGGGGTTTGGAAGATCATAACAAACTTTAGATAAGACGTTGCAGGGCCCCAAAAGGGGACCACAGGGATGGTGGCCATGGGGGATGATGATCGTCCAGTAATTTAGTCTTGATTTGCAGAATCAGGACTGTCGTGGTTATGTGCTCAGCGAGCCTGAATCTTTTAAATGAGAGCCTTCGGAACGCGCGGCGAAGAGTTCAGTGGGGCGAGGGGATTGTGGGATCCGATCTTTACCCGAACGGGTAATTCCAGTCAATACTACAATATTCAAACAATAGAGATTGTTTTTGGAACTTGGTTGATTTGGATAATGTCTTTATTCAGAGAAGAGTTGATCTAGGGAAGAGGCATTGCTAAAGAATATTTTGTCAATGAGTAGAGGTCTCCACCCATTGCAAGCCCGTCCTCCATTATGATCGCATCGACTCCACTTTCCACTCCATTATCCCCAGTTCTGCTCACTGAGACATGCTGACAGCGTCGTCATCCAGTCGCCATATTCACTTATCAGCCTTCTCCGACAGCGAAACCTGATACAGGAGAGTGGTGATATTATCGGTGAGGCCTCTGATTTCACCATGCTGCGATGCGATGTAGCCGCTCAAAGCATCGATTCTGTCCTTCTGGGCCTCGATAATCGCCTGCATCGAGGTAACGGTCGTGTTGAGTGACTCCACAGTAGATCGAAGGAGATAGTTGTTTGCAACCAGATCCTCCGTACTCACAAGCTCCTCCTTGTCATTGCAGATAATCTTGACCAGCTCCGGATGTCCTTTAACTCGACTAGTCACTGCAGCGGGAAATCCGTTGCCCGTGGGAGGTCCCTGGGTGATCAGCTTCGAGTTCGAGACTGGCGACTTGAGGATATTTTCGGCGGCTTTGGTGATGGGGACGTTATGGAATGGAGCAGGCTCAGAGGGGGTGGAGTCTGTGTTCTGGCCGGCGATGGCAGTTGCTGGATCCGTGGGAGAAGACGACTGTGTCGCGTGTTCAATATGCTCGGAGTGAGCTGGGGGAAAAGAGGCGGCGGTGCCTGCATTCGCTCTCATGTAAGCCCCGAGATCCCAGTGAACATGATATCTATCATGCTGCGTATTCGCGGAACCCGAACCGGACGCAGAACGGGAACTCGAAGCGACTGTAGGCGCATCATGAACCTTTTCCACGTTGCTCGTGGTCGCGGTATCCGGCGAGCTGCCCTTGCGGTACACAATAGCCGGTCCTTCATCGACGGTAGTTTCAATCTTGTAGGTCTTGGACTTGTCCGCGCCGGTAGCCTTTTCATATCGTGTATGACCCTGGAGCCGGGAATGAACTCGGGAAGACGCGAAGGGAATCACAACATCACGCATGAACTTGAGGACCGTAAGACCGGGGTTGAGACCCATCATCTCGAAGCCGCGCCAATATTCCCAGACCACCTTGACCTCCCAGCGCTGGAAGGTTGTCTCATCGTTTTCGAAGCGTTCGATGATCTGTTCCGTGTGCTTGGTGACCTCGACCCATGTCATGGTATCCAGGTTAGGCTCCGAAGGCTCAGTTGCAGGGGGGTCAGTGTCAGACATTTTCGGTTGTTGGTGCAGTTGAACGTGATAAAAGTGGACTCGGACTTGCGAGACTTGAGAAGTGAGGTGTTCAGGATGAGAGACGCGATGAAATCGTGATTTTGTCTTTGAGGGATGGATGCAAAGAAAGGTTTTGCGCAAGAAGAGAAAAGCAGGATGGTAATGTTTGATGGCCAAGATGGGGGAGATGAGCGTAGCAGAAGTTTGGGGGATCAGATTGGTGTGTGGTCTCCAGGGAGCTTGATATGTCGCGGAAACCGTCAGAAAGATGGCGAGGAAACGTACAAACAGAACATTCGCTGTCCTTTAGAAGCATGACATGATTCTTCGCCCAACGAGTCCAGACAATCAGATGCGCTCAGGAATACTTGAAAATACAATGTCCATCATAGTATCCCTTCAGCCCGTGAGAATTTTTGAAGGCCTGATTGAAGACTTGAGCGCTATTCTGTGAGATCCTTGATTCAAAAACTTTCTTCTCTGTGCATAGCAAGAAGAGACTCCTATCTTTTGCTTCAAAGGTTTCAAGATCTGTTCTCATAACCCCAGCTATGAGCTTGCTCTACAACGCAGCCAGCTGGCAACGAGCACATGTATTTGACAAGGTCAGACCTGCTTCTACCTTAGTCTGTCCGTAATATTGACTGTTTATCTCTGGGGAAAGGAATCTTGAATCAAGTTCTTGTGCATCAGATGTCCCCAGGGTCGGTCATGAGAAAAGAGATCAATAGATGTTTCTCTCAAAATGTCATGATAATGGCTCCGATAACCTATGTACCTCCACTGCATTGAAACCCATATTCTCCTCTCTACCTAAATATCTATACTGCAGTTGGCTCGAAGTCACTCTACTATGTTCACTGTTCCTTATAGAAAATGGCCACAACGCCTTAAATGTTTTGTTTCTCTTCTTTTTGTTCCACGGGTCTCAAAGGTATGGATTCTCTACGAGTAGCGTCATTGTTGAAGAGCAACAAGCTTTCTCCTACATCGCCCAGAGCAAACTGACGATCAAGGCTGATTGGTCCTGATCAACAAGGCTAATCGCGTGGGGCTGAGTTCTAGACCAGCGGTAAGCAAATCGAGTGACACGTCACAGAAGGCGCTAACATGCCACTGACAATCCTATCTCCCTGGACCCCCAAATCCAACACCTCAGGTAAGTGGTAAGAGGCTCGCTTGTAATTCCCAGTAGCAATTTATGTAGCACCTCGGGCTTCATCATCGATCGCGATCATCAAGCAATTGCACCCGGGCTCTTCAGAAACTCTACTTGCTTTTTTGAGGCTTTGGGCTGGCTAATCATTTGACCCTGGTGACTCTCGTGTTGTCCGTGCACTGCCCGTTGAATTCAGCCTCACCCCGCACCTCCCCTATACTTAAACACTCCCTGGGTCAACGACCTCCGTGACGCTTTCTAAGCTACCTATAGTATCTCAATCCCGGTGCAAATATGATCAAAACCGGTGGTAACCACCTATGCTACCACAGCTCGACATTATTGCAATGGAAACAAGGTATGCAGCGCAAGTACTTTCATGCTTCAATTCGTGCTAATTATTTAGGCAATGCATGGCGAGAGTCGACAATCAATCCCATGCATTTAAAGAGCATTGGAGGCCAGGCACCTGATCTTATAGATGCAGATACCCAGGTTTATATTATGTACGTTTTGTCGATGCGCCCGAGTCAATGTTTACCGGTAAATGCTAACTTCCAAAAGACTAGCGAGTGCAAATGCGATTCGTGACTGCCATCAATGCAGAGAAGCATTGACCGATACTTTTCTCATGCCATCAATTTGGTGGACTGATCATCTGAAAAGGTCAAATGGGTTCTTTGGCTGTGAAGCGACTCGAGATAAAGGAATAATGACCAGTCTGAGTATGAGTTCCAATCCGAGTAATGCCATCACAAATCTAACACAATTGGATAGACACATGGTCCTTTTTCCAGTCCAAGGCGATAAAGTCTACCGACGACTACGGCTGGTCCAAGTTCAACATTTTCACAAGATGGACATCCGAAACCAACCAAACGGGCATTCTCATCTTCGACAACAAATCACACCCCTTCAAAGATGTTTACCCCGAAGAACATCTCCTTATCGACCCATTCTGGGTCTACCTCTACATCCTAGAATCCGTCTGCGAACTCGAAGATCGCGCCGTCTGGTCAATCCGCAACCTAATCCGACCAATCGAGAAAGGACAAGCACAAATCCTTCAACAAAACGAAAGACCAACGCCCAATTACCGCAGGTTACACGACATCGCCCGTCACTCCATCCACGTCACCGAAACCCTCGACGTAGCCCTCCAAACAATCGAGCGTATCCTCGAAAACCACCGCGCCCATATGAGTCCCGCAAATACCAGCACCGGCCTCACCAGTCCCTTCCCCCCCTCCCGCCAAGGATCCAACGTCTTACAAGAGATCCAATCCCGCCTATCCTTCTCACAAAGTTACCTCTCAAGTCTACGCCACCGATCCATCGCCAATGAAAAGCGGCTGCAGAACGAGATACAGCTTACGTTCCAAACGGTTGCACGACATGACGCGTTAGTCATGATGGATGATAGTGCGGCGTTGAAGACGCTCGCTTTTGTGACTTTTACGTTTTTGCCGCCGACATTCATCTGTGCGATGTTTAGTATGTCGTTTTTTAATTATGATCAGACTTTGGGGTGGAGGGTTTCGGGGAAGTTTTGGATTTATTGGGTTTTGACGGTGCCAACGACGATTCTTTCGGCGGCGTTGTGGTTTTATTGGCAGAGGAACCCTCCTTCGAGGAAGTTTGGGGATCGGATAGATACGTTTTCGAGGGGGTTGGATGAGTATAGGCAGAGTGCGTGACGTGTATGGTGGAAGTAGGAATGTATTTCGGTCACTGCTATATATCCCACCTCAATATAACACGGATTCTAATTTATCCAAAACAAGAATATTTCTTCGTGGAATGAATCTACGATATACGCAGCCTATCTTCAGTTCCATTGTTCTCCATACCCGATTCTTCAGGCTTTACCGTGGAACCCGCCAAGCCAATCGCCATTTATCTGATCGAATCACGTGCCGCCCCGCCATCGGCGACGTAACCAGCTGAGACAATCGGTCGATCTAGGCAGCTCTGGGGTAATCGGTAATCCCCTCCCATCTCTCTTTTCCAATTCCTCCTCAATCACCAGAGCAATGCCCCTGCCATGGCGATGGCCTCATCCCCCGCATTATTCACAGCCTCTCGAGGCCAAACCCTGACATATCTACTAGCGGTCTGCCCCTTCTCCATCGCCTTCCTCGTCTTCATCAATTCCTCCGTCTCATTTGTCGTGACGGATCTGATCGGGCTGCACGATGGAGAGGGCGATGCGGTGGGGACGTTAGGGTTTGCGGATGAGTTGCTTGCTCTTGCTGCTTGTCCGCTTTGGGGGGTTCTTTCTGATCGGATTGGTGTTCGCTATGTAAGTTGTGCAACGCTTCATCCCTTTGCTCGTCGATGTCGCGGTTGCTGATATGATGAAGGTGTGCACTATTGGCTATGCGGTCATTGCTGTTGCTTTGGTGCTTTTCGTGCAGGCCACGAATGTTTATCCGCAGCTTCTTCTGGGGAGGTTGTTGTTTAGTGTTGGTGGTTCGGCGGTGTCGACGATGGTCACGGCCGTTCTGCCTACCGTCACGGGTAAGGCGTTGCGGAATCAGGCCTACCGGGCGTCGGCCTCGTCAGAGTTGACGATAACCCCGGCGCGGTTGAATGGTCACCGCAGTGATGACACTACTTCCCAAGCATCGCCATCGGCTCGATTGTCCGGGTTTGTTGGTTTATTCGCCGGCTGTGGTGCGCTTGTGTCACTCGGTGTTTTTCTGCCTCTTCCAGCCCGATTTGAGAAACTCGGTCTTTCGCCAGTACAAGCTATCCAACGGAGTTATTACCTGGTTGCTGCGGTTGCGATGCTGATCAGCTTGATCAGCTTCATCGGTCTGAGGAATTTACCTGAGGAGGAAGGGAAAGGGTGGCGGGCACTGTGCGGTCGACAGACGGGTGACCTCGATGAGGACGATGAGCATTTCAACGGCGCGGAAAGACTGCCGTACTGGAAACAACTGACCACGGCATTACTCCTAGGATTCCGGAATCGCAGCATTGGTCTTGGGTACGTGGGGGGATTCGTTGCCCGCGCATCCTCTGTGGGAATTTCATTATTCATCCCTCTGGCTGTGAACCACTATTACCGAGTGTCTGGACTCTGCGACGAAGATCACGAACCAATGCCTAATTCCGGGCTTGGCGATATCAAGAAGGCGTGCCCGCGCGCCTACATCCTGGCCTCCATTTTGACCGGTGTATCCCAACTGATCGCTCTCATTGCCGCCCCGGCATTCGGATATCTCACCGACAAATCTCGGCGGTACAACGTGCCTCTCCTCGTGGCAGCCCTGGTCGGCGTGGTGGGATATCTCGCATTCGGGCTACTACCCAACCCGCAATTCCAAGGCCCCGATGGCAATGCCGGCGTTTTCATCGTGATGGCCTTACTAGGAATCAGTCAGATCGGCGCCATCGTCTGCAGTCTAGCAGTGCTCAGCAACGGGATTCTCGAGATCGGCGTTGACAACGGCACATTGCGTAAAATCTACGCAGAGCAAAATGCCGATCAAGAGGGGGCCAATCCCGGTGGAGAAGGCGAGAACCAACCGCTTCTGGCCCGCTCCGTCAACCATCGGCTGCAGCACCTGTCACCCTTGAAGGGGTCCATTGCCGGGGTGTACTCGCTGTACGGCGGGGCGGGTATTTTGATTCTCACGAAAGTGGGTGGATTACTCTTTGATGTGTTGTCCTCGGGGACTCCGTTCTATATCATGGCTGTGTTTAATGGGATTTTGCTTGTGATGGGGCTTGGGTGTGGGATTTTGAATCATGTTGGGCGAGCTAAGGGAGTATAAAAAATTATTCTTATGATTGTTCTTGATAATGTCATGAGTGAGGGTATTTGCATCTGTAACTTAGTGCCTCAGTGTTGCATGCTGCAAGCTGGGTATAAGTGTAGGGGCGTTTCACTGTCGCCGCGCTAGTTCCCTAGGGTCCGCCTCGTGCCCGGCCAGGAATCCAGGATACGTACGGAGTAGTCGAGGGCAACTTTTAGGTGCAGCCGCGGGTCGGCGCTAGTTTAGTCGAGCACAGCTGCATAATGCATACAGTAGTGACTCTAGTGAGGGAGGATTGCATATTAGGAGAAGGTAACCTGGGGCCGGCGCGTAGGCAATGCGACTCTATTTCTGTCAAGAATAGACCTCAGCATTCTATGTACGAGAGTATATACTCTGTACTCTGTACTCTACTCTGTGAGTCTGTACTGTCTGTCTGGTATGGTAAGTGTAGGGCACTTTAAAGTTCCACATGATTCGAGCTGAGGTAATCCCAAGCGATGAGCACCTTCTATCCCTGCCTGAGGCATCCACAAACCCCAAACTCATCGGTGGCTTTTCCCCCCTTCTCCACTCTCATTTAAATGAAATCTTCGCTGGGACCCCTCTCCAAGGGGAAGAAAAATAATAATCACAGGGCCAGGGAGCAGGGACCAAGTTCTGGACTCGACTCCTCGAGAGTATGAGGGGGGTCTTTTATGAAAAAGACCACAAAGACCACCAGTTTTTCCGTAGTTGTTGCCCATAGTTTATAACGACCGTCATCACAACCTTCCCCATCGGGCATGGCAGCTGGGCCAAATAATCAGCCCAACCCTTGGAAAATTGGAAAAGGCCTTTGGATTTCATGGATTTCATGGATTTACGCCGGACTCTAGTCCGAGATTGTTCTAGCGGAGTATACTAGCGTGGCCCCCCTTTTTGCCCACTCGGAGTTGGTCAGTGACCCTAAACTTTAGGAACTTGGGGGGAAAATTGAAACACATACTGTATGTACTCAATACATTTAAATACACAGTACTAGATACATACAGGACTAAATCATGAACCCCTGGGGCTTTTGCCCTGTTCCTGGCCCCGTTCCTGGACCCCCGTTTTTTTTTACTTTTGGTACCTGAACCGTTCCCTTTTCCCTTTTCTCTTTTCTCTTTTCGTTAGCCGCTCGCCTTCACCCAAATTTATTATTACTACGATGCCTTGTAATGCGCCTCCGGCTCCTCTTGGCAATAACCAGCCTATCAAACTTCCAGTAGCTTCCGGGTAACGCTGCCAGAACCCTACGGAGTACGGAGTACAGTACTGTAGTCTGCTCGGTGTTGGTACCTGAGTCCACCCTAATTCCACTATGGGCGTATCGCGCTACCCCCCCTCTGTCTGTCATGATTGATGATTTCCCCCCCCTCTTTCGGGTCCTTGCGCCCCCAGACTAGACAAACTAGCAGACTTTTGGCAGGACTAGGGAACTAAGGGACTGGACGAGGGACTAGGGAGACTGGGGACGGCAACTTCATCTCATCCTTTCTTTCTGCTTCCTTTCTTCCCTTTTCCACACTCCCCCAGTCTCTACTTACGCGCGCGACGCTTCTGGCCCCCGTCTTTCTCTTTCTCAGTCTCTCGTTAACGATCTTTTAAAGATCAAGTCACTCTTTTTTTCCCCCCCGGCCAGTCGTTGATCCTGCTTTTGCGTCCCAATTACACTCTTTACACTCATTTGGACCCTGAATCCGTCCCATCTCAAACCCCAAACACACAACAAAGTCATCATGCGTTTCCACACCGTCGCTCTCCTCACTGGCGCTACTGCTGCCGCGGCCGGTCAAACCGCTACTCTGCTTCTCCCTGGTTTCCAGGGTCGCACCCTCGAGGCTGGTATCATCAGCAAGGTATGTGTGTTGTGCGCGTCGCAGTGGAGTCATCCGTACTTGCAGCCAAAAGCATATCGCTAATCCATCTTTGAGATAGGCTGGCGATGCCACCACCTACCTGGTGACCTGTCCTACCAGCGTCGCCTCTGCTGACTGCGGTATCCCCGGCAAGGGCATGACCGCCATCGCCGCCCCCAGCTCCGCCGAGCTGTTCCAGGCCTACGCCGACGGCAGGTAAGTAATCAACCTCACACCCTCCCCGGCTATCGCATCGCATCGCATCGCGCAATACTAACACCCCATCACAGCACCGCCACCGTCTCCTGCGCCATCGCCGGAACCACCTACGCCTCCTGCTCCGCCGCCCAAGGCACCGTCACCGTCCAGCACACCCTGGACTCCAAGAACATCAACTGGATGCCCGTGACCGTCACCGGAGACTGCTCTACCAGCACTCCCACTCCCACCCCTACCCCGACTATCACCACTACCGCAGTCGTCCAGACCTCAACCTCGACCTCCGGCCCGATCTCGAGCCCCGCTCAGTCTTCTTCGCGCCCAGCCTCGTCCACCCCGCTCGTCAGCAGCACTCCTCTGGCTCCCAGCCAGACTGGTGCTGCTACCACCTCCGCCCCGGCTGTTACTTACCCTGCTGCGCCTAACGCTGCTGGCGCTCTGGTCGGTAACGGCTGGACTCTGGGCGGTGCCGTTATGGCCCTGGTTTATGCTCTTGTTTAAGGGTATGAGAGAAGAAATGAAAAGTGACTCTCGGGACGGGACGGGACGGAATTAGGTTCGTCCTGTCTTGTGTTTTTTTTTTCTTCGACTTTGTTTCGCGGATGCGTGGATCTGATGTAAATGCTTTGCATCTACATCTGTATCTGCGCATATTTACCTTTCTCACCCGGGGTGTTTGTGTGGTAATGTTTCCTTTTCTTTAGATGTCTATCATGTACTTCACCTTACACTGTACACATCTATCCCTATTACTTAATGACTTTTGATACCTTTTTTTCTTTTATTATCCACGACAGCATGATCCAGCGCGCCGGTTCCTGTACATTTTTTTTTCTTTTTCATTCAATGCCTTGATTTCGTTCCATTCTTATATCCTCATACTCTGGATGTTTCCTGTGTATACTCCCAGCCTGGATAGATAAATCTAACATCTAACACCTAACCATATCTAAGGCACATTTTGAATCTTCTTGTTGCCCTCTGTCAGCCTTTAAACGTGACTTGGTGCTGGTGTTGGTATCCATGAGGGGAACCGTCAGGGAATAAGTGTCCTATATCGTGTACATGGATTAAAACAGCATTCAATTGACCAAGGCAACAAGATATTCCCCATGCGAAGCTCAGATCAAATTTCCCTGCCTTGCTTACCCTGTAAGCTCAGGGGAATTTCAACAGACCAACTTCATAAAATTAGTACACTAAGGACAATTAATATCAGAAAACAGTGGTAAAAATAATTTGTGACCATGCTCAGCTATAACCAGGACAGCCAGTAGTAGCCTAACCGGCCTTTACCCTCGATGCTGATTGCATTCCAAGATTAAGCACTCAGGTGTTGCAATCCTGAGTGGCCTGATCTCGACGGAACTGGGTAGGGATCTCATACAATTGTGTACGCTCAGTGATCATGGCAATAACCAAATGCGCTGGTACATGGATCGGCGTTTTGGGTTGCCATGTTTTTGAACCTTCGTTGGATTTGAGAGTTCATTCTGTCTGTCTTGACTTTCTGCTACTCGCATGCCGGCGCTTCAGGCTCATAGACGTGTCATAATCCATGCCCTCAATAATGTCCACAAGCCGGTTGAGCCTTTTCACTATTTCAGTACCTTTAGTGAAGAGATACCGCAGCTTCCCAGTCCCATCTCCCTTGTCTGTATCTGCAAGATTTATGAGTCGGCTTGCAGGATCTGCTGGTAGGGCGTTGGAAGCATAGCGTAAGTTGGTTGGTGTGTCGAGCAAGATGGGTCGGATGAAGGCCATTTTACCATAAACGACACAATCGCCTTGCCCAGATCTGCTTTCCTTGACAAGATGATTGAAACAATATGTTCTGAGACCGAGATGGAAGCGATAATCAGAATACCAAGCTGAATAGCTGCCCCAACTACTCTGCCTTATTTTGCATTGTTTACCGTTAGCGAGGAAGTCGAGCGCATTCTTCTCAGCGTTATCCTGGCACTTGTAATAGCTTCTCGTTCGACCAAGAAATAACTGATCTCGAGCCGCGCAGCATTTCTCGAAATGTTTCCACCAGATTGCTTGCATCCTTGGGTCGGGATGGACTCGAAGAGACTGGTAAGAATTGCTGACGTTAATCGCCCATTTGCGCCGAGTTTCGTTTGCACCGTGAAGCGCTGCAGAAAATTCCTCTTTTGTCATCTTCATATCAGCCTGGAGAATCTGACTAGAATCCCGTGATACATATCCTTGCCATAGAGGGAGAGCCACATTTAAGCCTCGATCGGCCCAACATACTGGAAAACCTTCAGGGAGCCAGAACTCAAGGTCTGAAGACTTTAGGACCTGTAGAATACAGGCCCCAAACATCTCGAGAAGATTCAGGGAGAGTTGCTCAGAGCTATCTCGCGGATAATGGCCCACTGTACCAAGTGTCACGAAAACAGACTCGAAGCCGTCCTGTCCCTCAAGTTCCTCCCACACTTTGTAATGCAATGAGGGATATTTGCGTCGTTTCTCGGGGTCGTTGTGTGTTGGCATTGAATCCGCTCCGAAAGGTCCACCGCTTGGCCAACATAAAGGTAGAACACATCCGGAATGCGCAGGACATGGAGATAGACTCCGGAACGGTCATCACTTTCAGGGTTACCCCCAATTCCTATTAAGCTAGGATAGGTTAGACTTTTTTGGTCAGATAGGGCTAGAATAGAGACACCTACTCTTCCAATGTGATAGAGTCTTTCTCGAAAACCTTCCTCGCTCCCGGGGTCAACTGACCGCAGAGACCCTCCTCGATCCGTGTAGAATACTTCAAGAAATCTCCATAGCGCTTCTTCTGGGTGTCATTCAGTTGGATTCCCGTGATGATGGACTCTGCGATTCGCCTGAGGAGTGGCTTGGGTAGGATGGGGTCCACGATTAGAGCGTCCTGGTGGGAAACCTGACGGGGGAAGCTGTTATCAGCCACGAATGAGGAGAAACGACCACCAGGGAGCTTGCGAATTTCCTCCAAAACTGCCTTTGCATATTTTTCCCGTTTCAGTATCAAATTCAACTGAATCACCAGACTCGGTCTCTTCCTCGACGTTCATTCTCTCTTCCTCGCTGTCCCATCTGTGTCTCTCGCCAATCATTCTCTCTTTTGTCAACCTTTGCCACCATGGGTGTTTGCAGTCACAGAAACCTAGTACTATTCTAATGGGCTCATCCGGAGAGTAAGGGTAGCAGTAGAGTATCCATCCACAGTCCGGACACTCTATTCTGAAGTCAGTACATTTTTTAAGCTAGCGCCAGTGGGTCACGAACCGAAGCGTCCTGTTAGCCGTGTGGCCATGATCTTTTTGGAGACCATCTTGGAGGTTCTTGCTGGGAAGTCAGCTCCTTGGGGAGTGAGAAGACTTCAAGGGAGAATGTGAGTGGGAGTGTGAAAATTGGAATCAAGAGCGTGTGAAGGTTGAAATTTTGATGATCTGAGTTAGCTGGAAGACTGAATACCATCTGCTCGCTTTCCTAATGTTTGTGACAGAGTGGCTGATTTGCTCCGTCCTCTTTATGTTCCAGGACCCGTGTTTGCTCCTTAAGCCCATCGTGGCCCTCGATGCTCTGTTTCTCTCGTTCCTTCCTAGATAGTCAAAATCGATGCTCTTTTCCACTTCTATTTCATGACGTAGTGGCATATAGTACGCCATCAGTTTGATTGCTCACAAATACTTCTGTCTTACTCACCGAAAGCAGGAAGGGAGGAGACATAGAATAGTAAGTAGTTTATCACAACAAGGGGCTAATCTGAATATCAGGCATTATTAATAGGAAGAAATGAGCGGCGGAGTGACCGGAACGAGCCCTTCTACTTAAAAAGGGTGTTTTTCGCGAGTCATTATTAAGCTGACATTACAATATAATTGGACAGGTGCAAAGCTAGTTAATTTAGTGGTGCCTTATTACGCGTTGTGCAACCAGAGAAAATTGATCCATAAGTTCAGACTACTAGTCAATAAGAGGCCCAACTTATTCTATTATCACCGTCAGTTTCCTAGTCAGGCAAATAGCATAGGATAACTGAGTAAGAACCTACATCCTGAGGAGACTTCCTATGCCCTACGCCATCTGGATTAAATTACGGACAGAAAGAACTACCTCAAAAACCGGCTGCGCTCATAGGCTTCCTCGAATTCTGTAACAAGTCAAGGGGCTTAAAGCATATCTTATCTAACTGAAGACTTTTGTCCCTAATTACGTTCTTGAATATAGGCACCGAGCATTTATCTGGCTCTTCGTAAATTTCTTGTAAATTGCAATTAGGTTCGTAATCGTTCTCAGCTACCGTACATAGCTCCAGAACGAAACTCGCCGGTCGACTATCTAAACCTGTTACTACCTTATACTTGAGAATTCATGCTCAAAATTCCCATACAATCGATCAGGATTCATGACTTACGGCTTGAGGAAATTCTTAGTCGTGCCACTTTTGGTCTCACACAAATACTGGATGGACATATCGGCTTCCGTAAGGGTCTAAGAAATTTCCAGAATCGTCCTAGCAGCCTTGAGTTGAGAGATAAACCGCATTGATGGTATCTAGACCATCAAGAAAGATGATTCGAAAGCTATTTAAAAGGGGCTTTGAATTTGAATAATGTCTGCTTATTTCGTTTATCTAGTTTCTAGACGGAACTTTCATTGTATGTCCAGACGGGAGATTCTTAGCTACCAGGAACGGGGTGCCAGCTAATCAGAATGTAATATCTTCAATCAGTGAAACTTAGTTCTACATGTACGAAAGAGGTATTTTACGAAGATAACTTAGTTTAGATAGACTGGCCTACATAGTACGACCCACCAGTAGATTTTCAAAGGGAGGAGCTTTTAGGCTTTTATAAGAGTAGTCGGGAGTTATGGCGGGGTGAGATAAAGTATATACAGTTTCTTTGTTTTCCTAAGCCTTAGTTTACAACCTTTCAACATTAAAGAAACCTCTTCTTTCCTGTTTCTCTCCTCTTCCTTAGAGATCTCTGGTTCTCGTGACATAATTCATAGAGTGAGGATATGGTGGAAATGTGATTTTAGGTACGTTTTATTCGACTTGCTCTGTATAGAGTCCGTATAGTTAAAGCATGTATCTCTATTATCACTATAGCCTACACAGGCTACAAAGCCTTTATATAGGTTGTATCGTGAGCCCTGAATAGTGAGTGAAGAGACGTGAATAGTCGTTTTTTCCTTCACTAAAAAGGGAGAATAAATTAGGAGATAGGATGAGATATCAACTTTAATTACTCTATGTTAGGTCTTTTAGCCTATCTATAGCAAGAATAAATAAGAGGCTTTATTACTATATGATTATAAGCCTAGCCAGGGACTGTGATTTTACGTTGAAAATCAAGAATCAAAAATGAAGCCCGAGGGCGGATTTGAACCACCGAATCTTCGCATCCCCGAAGGTAACTTTTGTAATTACAATACAAGTGCGACGCCTTAACCACTTGGCCACGCGGGCTTGATTTATGACAATACGTGGCAGATTTAGTCTCATAATCTCATGCAGTTTTAACAAGTACAGTACAAATAGGAAGCAAAACCTTACGTAATTCCTAGCTAGTCGGGGGAATTGATAGGGACACAACAGCTGTTTACTAGTTACTGGCACAACAAATTATGTAATCCCGCATCACATAATCAATTTTGCCAAGAATCCTTACCGTACATTACCGCAGC
>JAMAGZ010000114.1:0-93492 GCA_023626575.1 Penicillium sp. PF1803 | reverse complement strand
AAAAACAGGAACATTAATATTCCGTCCGGGTGGGGCGGTCACGTTATTTTTTGACACTCGTTCTACCAGAACCCGAACTAACTAACTAACTAACTAGTTAACTATATTCCTTCCTCCGGGGTCCACTGCTGGTATTGTTCCGACAAAATTGCCCAGATCATGTGACCTCATTCCCCCTTCGGTATTAGGAAAGCCCTGCAGAATAATCTGAATGCCTGACACAGAAAGGGATACACAAAGCAGACCCAAAGAGCTTTCCCTTTTGAAATATCTTTCCGAATATCTTTCTAACCATTCCTTGATATTCCAGGCATCATGTTTCAGTTCATCTTCTAATGTATACCCGTAAATATGATTTGGAAAGCTTTGTCCTAGGAGTTTTGAAATGATAAAAGGCACCAGCTTTGGTTTTGAATTATCGGCCATGCAAAATACTGGGAGCATCAAGAAAAGAAGAATTCTGTTCTCGGTATGCCTCTCTCCCAGAGAAGTCTTTTACTTGTCCATTCCTGGATCGTATTCGCCAAAATGGCCCTCCTGGTACAAGGGCATAGGATAGTCTTTGGTCACCTCTGCCAACAATTTTAGCAGCATCAACGTTAGCAAAAAGTACCACTCCGCCACATCTGCCATAGCCTCATTGTATGGGAGGCCAATATCGATTAAATGGGTTCCAGAGTCAGCCATCCCACGCCTGATGATAGCAACATTGTACATCATAGCCAGAAGATCCTCGCTTGGGTATGGCGAGGAATTCTGCCAGTCGGCCACTAGCTCCTCTGTAAGCTCCTCGCCAAGTTTCATGGCGCTATCTGTGGCGATTGAGGCGTTCATGAGATCTATCCTGCGATCGAGGTATTCTGACCGGGTTCTCGAGATAAATGCTCGAAGGTTGTGTAGGTCGCTCAGTAGGCTCTGTTGAAATGCAAATGGCCAAGATACTCAGCCTCCTGCTCTTCTTTTTCCTCCGCGATATCTATCATCACGTCTTCCTTGGGTATAGCGCTTGCCGGTTGTATCTCCGCGGACTCTTGAGGCTCCTCAGCCGCCAACACAGCAAATTTGTTGAACGACTTGACGGCGGCGGGCTCATCATGGGCTGGTGATTTCTCTCTGAGGAGCTTCACATACCTGTCGCTGTTCTTCTAAAGAGTTTTGCAAATATCTCCCAGTGCCGCGATAAAGTACGCACGTCGCAGGTTGTCGTCGGAGTCGCTCTGTGCCAGGAACCAAGAAGTGACCTTTTTTTCTCAAATCAATCGCCCGTGTAGCAGTGCTGAGAATCTGATGTGGTACGATGAGGCTTGAACTTGCTACGCGCTTGCGTCCACACTCGTTTTTGCAGAACGAGTTGTAGAAGCAGGACCTGGGAGCTCATAGCCACACTAAGTGGCTGCATGGAAAAGCCATGTTGCCAATTTATCCGTATCAGCTTTATATATTGTATAGCATGTTGTATAGCAATTGTGTCAAGATTCGGGTAGCTTCTTGGGCGGGAAAGAATATACTGCCTGTCAATTTGACTGAAGCAGAATTACGGGGGAATGTTCCACAGGATATTTCCTGGTGTGTCATAAATATGGAGCTTTCCAGCTATTTTCGATTCCATAAATGCTCACCGTCACCTGATCCCTGTCACCAAAATAAGCGCATAGTGAAAATTTCCATATATGACAATTGAGGGTAATTCTGGTTTATTTTGACTCAATATTTAGGGTATGTGGTCGCTAGAAGCTTAAGGAAACCCTGCTCTGGGGGTGTTACAGCAGGCACTAGCCAGGTCGAAGGAACCACGAGCTTCTAAGGGTGTTTGAATATCTCATTTAAAAACGATGGATTAGCCTTATTTCGCTCCACATAGATTGAAGTGGATGAATCTGGCCAATTCAGCATCATATCTGACTATTCTATCTTAGAGGTCTCTGTTCCAGCCTTGTCTACATTTAAGAGTACCTCCATCACCTCTAGTCTTCCATGCGTTGCTAAAAAGGCTGTCGAGCATACTGGAATGAGCGATATTCAGGTCCCATTTTGCTCCTATCGACGCAGGTTGCGCCCGTTCCTATACACCTTCCGCTTCATCATTCAACGCATCGCTCATGATGGAGATCCGGAGATCTCCCTCTGGGGGAAAATCCCCGGTCGGTTTTTCCCTGCAGGAGGTTTCCAGGGCCAGGTTGTTTGCCGGCCTATTTAGGCCTTTGTTTTCCTTTGTTCGAGAGATTCCCCTAGAGTAGTCGAATCCAGAGATTGTTCCTGCTTTCCGCTTCCCGTGCGTAGATGGCCCTAAGGCTATCAGCTCATATGGTAGCTTCGAAACCCTATGTTCAACCATTCAGAATGATTGTGTACCGCTCGGCTTTTTGGGCTTGACGTTGTGATGAGCTTGTAAGTTGAGCATAGTATGAGGAGTTTGCGAGATGCACCCTGAACAGATCTTGTACACACACCCAGTGTCTTACCTTCTCAACCCTGCCCATGTCAGTGAGCTTGCTTACCATCATGTATCCAGGCCTTCACTATCAAAAACTCCTGTTATTTTGTTACGTCGTCTAGCATAGCACCAGTACGGTTGCGACATACTGTTGGAATTCGCAGAGCGAAGAGGGAAGCATAACCCAGGAAGCCCGCAGTGAAGTCCCGTCTGTCGCGAGTAACACGAGGGTGGTATTTGAAATCTGATTGAATACCCGTCTCAGCCTTTCTTTCTTTATTTACAGGACCCCTCTTAAGCAGAAAGCCGAATTGGGATATCTTCCCGCCAGCGTTACATTCATCCATTTATCTTGGATGAAAAGTACCCATGAATTACAGTAATGTCCTCGCTATTCTCCCACTGTTCCAGCGATCACCATTTGGCCCCAGAAATAAAGCGCATAACCCAAAAAGATTCGGAGCCACCCACGGTTCCTTGGCTCAGATGATCTCCCGAAAGCATTCGTCGCAACAAAAAGGTCGCTTACGACAAACATTCCGGCTCCCAAGGCTCGCGATTGCAACCAGCTGGTTGGAACGGTCAACGAAGATGTGGACGTAGCGGCAGCAAACATTATACCAATTATAACAGCATAGATAGAGACGAGTGGCTTCATATCCTGGGCAATACCGAGGTCCAGTACATTAGTCTGGAGTGAGGAGCGGGGTCCCGGATATATGACACCTAACCAATTTGCGGCGCCTAGAGTCGCTACGAATGTGGCGGCAAAGGTCATCCAGGAGGTCTCACGGGAATCTTGCAAAAAGGCTATAGTATAGGCTATATGAGCTGCTGCGAAGGCCACGATACCGAGTTGGAAAGATATCGATATCTTTTCTTGCAGTTTCGATTCGTCGGTGGTTGGCTGTCTGCTGTTTAAGCCGTGGAATTCACTCCGCGAAGGGATAAGAAAGAAGTCGCCCAACATGGAAAAGCTCAGACCGATAACGATGGAGCGGCGATAGGGTGACCACTCGGTGGATGGTAAAAGCAATGGGCTGCTAAGGAAAGCGACCGAGGAGAGAAGTTTGAATACTGCCGTACCCGTGTGGGATCTGGATTTCCATTCCGAGAAAACTAATAAGGGCAGCGAGCCCAGCAGAAGGGAAGCCGAAATCGATATTGACATATCTTAGAAGTCGCACAGTAGTAGTGACACAGATTTCTGGAGATACGAAGTCTGAAGTTTTGGGGATGCTCTGTGGCCTGCCTCTTATGATTAAGAGTTTCCTTGGCGCCAAGCCCGGGCACCATATTGACTTGTGAGACCGAGGTCCTTATTCTTTGGCTTTGTAATATTCTTTGTTTGGGTTCTGGAGTATTTCGTTGACTAACGAGCCTGGTTTAGGTGGGAACCGACCTGCAGCATAGTGTCCTCAGCCAGCAATTTCCCCCCTCACCCTTCAGGCATGGATTAGGTATGGACCTCACACCCAGGCAGAAAATAGCTTGTACCGTGCGAGTTCCAAGATTGGGTTGTCGGTGCCTTGGAGAGAGAATTACACGGTAAGCCCGAAGACAACGATATACATTCAACTTCATAGTCCACCGAAGCCTCAGAAGATAGTTCGAAGAAATGGCGTCTGAGATTCGAAAAAATAGAACCTCACTAAGTTGATCCTAAGATTTATCGTAGCAACGACAGTTTAAAGTCGACTTCTTGAGTTGAATTTCAGAATCCCGTTTTTCAACGTGAGCAAGTATAGAAAACAGCGAAGCCATGGTGCTGACCAAACCCTGTAAATTTCATATTCTGTAGATGGATTACCTGACCCAGAATTGCACTCAGGGGGTCAGATCATCCTCACACACCGGCCTACCAAGCGTCCCAAGCGCTGCTTCATCCAACTCGGCCTGTTGACTTGAGAGGTTTGTAGCCCCTTTCAGCATACGTTAAAGCCGTCCAGCCATCATCATCTTCCAGCTTCAGATTCATCTTTTCGGCCTTCATAAGCATTAGAACGGTAGCTACCTGCCTGGTTTCCACTGCGAACATTAAAGGCGTTTTTCCAATCTTGGTCCTGGAATTTGGATTGACTTCATCCCGTTGCAGTAACAGCTCCATGACCTTCAATGGATTATATTTGAGCAAATCTTTGCGTGCCTCTTTCCTCTTTGCAGCTTCGATGGACGGGACGAAAGGTGCTTGTCCTTTCAAGACTCTGCGGATATCTTCCAACGCCATTTCTCGCTTAGCTCGACTCATGTAGGTTCCACCCATGTTTGACACGTATCGTGAGCTTCCAGCCGCCCAATAAACTGGAGTTTTCCCTTCTACATCGGGAGTATCGGGCGTTACTTTGTCTGTCGCGAGCAAAACCTTGACCACATCAGCATAGCCAAATTCCGCAGCCAACGACAAAGGCGTTCGACCGTTCCAATCCTTGCTATCAGGGTCCACACCACTTACGGCTAGCAATAGCATAACGGCTGCTGTCTTCCCAGCTCCGGCCGCGTGAGACAGTGGCGTACGGCGCTGGAAGTCAAAGGCTTCAATCTCAACCTTGCCCGTGTTGAGGAGAAGTCGCATTGCTTCGAGATTGCCGAGCTTTGCTGCTATAGAAAGGGGGTTAGCTTTGCCCATGTCTCTAGGGTCGGGTTCGACGTCATTTCTCTCAAGCAGAAGTTTGATTATTGCCGCTGAGCCCTGAAACGCAGATGCGGAATAGTGGAGCGGAGTTTGGTCATATTGCGCTGTGCGTCTGGGGTCCTCATCACTCTCTTCCAACAATACTTTCACCATCGCCACATTTCCAAATCCGGCGGCGGAGCACAGGGGTAATACATGATCATAAGGGGGCCGTGGAGGCGCTTCTCGAAGGCAAAGCCTGACGAGCGTCTCATTATTTCCACTCGCAGCCGAGTCCAAGCTCCGCGGGCCTAGGGTGAATCGACCATCTGCCAAAAGGATGCGTACTACTTCTTCCTTCCCATGGAAGAGGGCCCAATCGAGCGCATTGCGATTATAACCCAGCCAGGATTCTTATAGTCGGGTTGTATATCGTATATCCTTTCTGGCACCGGAGCTGAGGCATTAAGTAGGAGATTCAAAATCTCCATATGCTCTCCGGAGCCTGCACCGTTGACGGCAGCATCAAACCAGCGCTTGCTGTGAATCATACCCGGGTCGTCCTCCAACAGCAATTTCACTATTGCCGTGTGACCCGCTTCTGCGGCGCGAATTAATGGATCCTCATGACTGCGCCGGTAGTCGCCATGCCAGCTGTCACTGCCACAAAGTCGCAGCATCGCACGAGCCAGGTCCTCATTTCCGTGTATGGCTGCCCACACAAGAGCTTTTTTCCGTTTGTATTTGTGTGTGCGATTATACACTCAAGCACTTGTGTAAGATTGTTGAATCGTCGATGAGCGCTCATAAAACTTTTGACACTTCCTTGAGTTGGCAGGAACTGTGCGATCATGCAGATGACCTCATTTGGTAGGTCTAGCAGAGACATCAACCGGACTGTTAGCTACGATTCTGTTAGGCAGTATCGTTCTTACCTTTTTTTTCGTTGGCGGTCACTGGCCTTTTTTTTTTTTTTTTTTACAAATCTGAGCTCAACGCAGTTGACACAATGAATTATCCCGATAGCTATCCTCAAGTTCTGGTGAAGTAGTAGCTTTAGATATGTAGGTAGTCACTGCGTAAGATATAACTAACTAACTAACTAGTTAGTTAGTTAACTAGCTTAGTAATCCATCCACCACCGGCGGGATGAAAGGCAAACGCGGTTTCACGGAAATGGAAAAGGGAAGCAGAAGTTGCTTGAAGCTAAACCTAATCAGGACTAGCCAACCGTCTATATATTTTGATCTTGAATGAACAGCTCAATAACAGTGAATTGCTCAGAGATAAACTCATAGTGCTTGACTATGAAGTGGCACAATTTACGCTACTACTTGATTGCAGAACGCCCTCTGGGGTTTTCTGCTCGGCATGCAGAAGTCGGTAAGATCAGTCTTGACTATAAATTAGTTCGAATATCGTCTCCGAGATATATTCTTGAAGCGAAAGAAACCAAGACCTGATGGTGTGAAAAACCCCTCGGAGGTCACGAATGAGAACCAAGATCCGTGAGCTATTCATAACTAAGCGGTGCCATATATTTACAGTAACAAATCTCCATAGACAATCTATGATCCAGGAGCACCATCGCCAACCTGGCTACCGGTGGTATAGTTTCCGAAGCAGGCCTCTTGGTACATAGCCTTCTTCTTCAGAGTTGGCACTCCCTTCAAGAACTTCTCAACAGGACAGAAGCCATTCTTAGCCTTCTCGCAACCAACAAGGCCATCCATAGGCAGTGGGGCACTGTTCAGCAAAAAGCGAATGTAGTCCGTAGTATGCGGAGCTGACTCGAGACTGGGGTTTTCGTAGAGAATAGGGTCCAAATCATCGAAAGAGGTATCGCGGGGACAGGTCCAGATTTCCGAGAAAAACCGAGCGCCGAAGGGAGTCATCTCGGAGAGGGAGAAGGTACGGTTAGAGGGGGCGTGGTCCACATCGCCGGGTAGACCGTTGGGTCCGTACTTGAAATGCTCGAGGCCGAGGGCTGAGATAACGGACAAGATAATATCATCGTGAGACATGTCCATGTAGAACGGTTGGCCGAAGGGAAACTGAGCCGTGTTGTCATCGTAGGTATAGTTGATGCTGGTATCGCTGGAGGTGATAAGCTTCTGCTGCAGACGAGCGGCAAGTTCCAAGACATAACCGATGCCCTGCGCTCTACCGGTGGGGGACCCGTAGGCATAGTCGCCGTAGTACTGGACGTCGACATTATATGCAAAGTCCTTCCACTCTTGCTCGGTGAAGAGGGAGCAGAAGGATGAGCCGCCAAGACTGGTAACTTCATAGGCGCAAAGGTTCTGCATGGCCAGCACGTCCATCGCAGTCAGATTAAAATCCTGGGGGAGGTAAGAAGAGAGTCGGGCGTGGGCAGCTTTGGTGTAGCGGGAGATGAAGACCTCTGCATCGTCGTCGCTGATCAGAGGTTAGTAAAATATTCCCAAATATCAGTCATGGCATACTCACCCCTCGGTCATGTCACCAGGGCATGATTCGTATGAAGCCAAGGTGTTGTTGAACGGGTAGACTTCAGGGATGATAACCAAGTCATATTGCTCATAGGAGCTGTTAGCACCGCTGTTGCCGAAGAAACCGCCTGTTTATACAGTTTAGCATGATGCAAGTAGATAAAACAATCGAGTTCACATACTAAGCCACCACCGAGCACTCTCCAAGATACGAGACTGAGATGTAGTCCGGAAAACTGGCTTAGGACGTGCAGTGCCGTTAGGATAAACATTAAGAGACGAATTCCAGGCAGCCACATTATCGAGATCGGGACGGTACAGAAGACGACCATATTTGATCCAGAAATGGGCACCCGCGGTAGCTTCAGTGGCTGCACCAGTCTCCATGAGGATATCCTCGCCAATAACGTACTTCCAGCGGTTGAGGAACTTCAGTGGACCACTAGCGACAGCCTTGCCCGAGTTTGCCTTGGAGTAATTGGTCAATTTAGCCGCAAATTCCTGCATACCCTCGCCATCCAAGGGATAATTCGTCGGATATCGCTCGGCATGGCGATGCAAGACGTGCACTTGGGAAAGCTCGCATCCTTGCGGCATGCCCTTGGGCAATCCGAAGCTATCGGCGTCTTTGTAGGGACTGAGATTGGCCCAGCTTCGGGTCATGTCAAAGCCCGACGCGTAGGTAGCACCTGTGGGTGCAGATGCAGGGGCTGATGAAGTGGCCGCGGCGGCCACCGAGGCCAATGTGGCTCCAGCTAGAAGCTTCATAGTCGTGTGGGGTATTGTGAATATGTACGCTGAGTCGAAATAAATCACGAATTAAATTATTATCGAGCGTGCTCGTGACATCAATGCCCGGAACACGCGCCGGAATGTGGAAGATAAGATCGAGGTCTATACAGAGTCAATGAGATTGTTTCTCTGAATCGTGGCCTCCGTGTGGTCGGTCGCGTCGGGGAAAGATGGAAGAACCGAGAGAAGCACAGACTTGCGATCTATTCAATTGACGGCGGGGATGTCGATGATTTAAATGTCACATTGGAAATTTGGCGGGGACTTTTTTTTTTGGCTCCTCATGCTGATCCTTTCCCTCGGACGATCGATTCTTCCGTGTTCCTGCTTCGTTACCTTAGTGACCCTAGCAGACTTCGCAATCCTTGGGATACGTTAACTCTTAATGTACTAGTCGATTCATTTAAAACTTGAAGTTAATTATCAGCCTACCGTAATCTATACGAATACACTAACCTTAATTGTTCCAACATTTCCAGAGCACACGCGACCAACTACTACAAACGACCAACAATCTCTGAAATGTCTTCGGCGGAGCCCCGCTGTCCGGTGCAACTCCACCAAATTGCGGCAATTTCTCCAGCCGTTGATAAGCTTCAAGCTAAAGTGAGACACTTCTAATCTAGGAATCTCATTGGCTGTTATATGAGTCTTTTGTCTAGTGAAGCACAAACAAGGGAACAAACATATACTTCGTCACGTGCCTCGGCGAGCACCCGTGATTGCGGTCGGTGCCGATGACATCATTGGCTGGAGTTGGTTCCAGGCACGCCGCACTTGCTGAGGTCGTTCCCTTTCCGGTCCACAGACTCTACCATCTTCCATATCCTCTTGCCTTTGATTTCTCAGATTTCAAAGCTTCACTTCAAACTTGTCCCTAATCAGGTCTTGTCATTTTCATAATGTCGGACAAGCTGAAGAATATGGCCATGGCCGAGGCCAATAGTGCCCGTGCAGCCTCCCAAGATGTCCTCAAATCGGGCGCTTATCTGTACCCGATCAAGGTATGCCTGTGAATCCCTCAGGGGGAGCATCTCCGATGCCATCAGAAAGAAGTAGGAAGCTTATTTGTGTACTAGGGAATCATCTACTTCGCCACCCACAAAGGTCTCTGGGGTCCTTTCATGTCTCGCATCGGGCGCACCGTCGGCCTAGGCATGGGCGTTACGTCATTCATGTTCTTCTTTACCTACGTACCTCAGATGGCCATCATGGCATTCACAAGTGGCCCATTAGCTACCATTTCTGCAGCGTTGCTAGTTCTTACAGAGAGTGCTACCATCACGAACCTTCTATCACGCTCCTTTGTGGTGGAAGATGCGCTCATTGACACGTTCGATGGGACGCTGGTTGCCCTTGGTCAGGAGCCTCTAGTCACTCAGGGTCGTCAACTCAAACCCCAATCAGGGGGTAGGGATGCGATAGCTAGACTGGGCAAGATTATCTCGCGGCCGATTGCCAGGTTTACTCCACAGGCAATCTTCAGATCCCTGATTTACTTGCCCTTGAACCTGATCCCCGTGGTTGGAACAGTGCTTTATATTACGGTTCAAGGAAAACGTGTTGGCCCACAACTGCACACCCGGTATTTCGAGTTGAAGGGTTGGAACGCCCAGCAAAGAGAAGAATGGATTGCGAAAAATCGGGGAGCTTATACCGGGTGAGTTGACTCCTTCGTCCCCTACTTGATGTCACACGAGATCTGACTGTTTGAGTAATTAGACTCGGAATTGCGGCATTTGCTCTAGAAATGGTTCCATTTGCCTCAATTGCTTTCTCATTTACTAATTCTGTTGGAGCGGCACTTTGGGCGGCAGATCTTGAAAAGGCTTCAATATAGCAGGGTATGTCCGGGAGCAAGAAGGAAACACTGCGATTGCAATCAAATTCATTTTAGCAGCAAGTGTGTCAAAGACAATAAGACAGAGGGAACGGACAGTACTATAACGCTTATAATAGATCTCACTGCCCAAGGATTTATAGCAAAACACTTTGATCTTGCACAATCTCTAATCTCACTACTACACCGAATCTCCTAATCTTCACACTATTTCGCCAGTGGAAGGCTATGTATCAACTTTGTGACAGCTACGGAGTACTTGGAGGGCTTATCAGAGCAACGGAATCAAAGGGGAGATTTGCTTGAATTGAAAGATGATTGATTGATTGAAGGTAAAATGAGTGGCATGCAGAAGTATGTTAAATACACATCTGCAGAGTTAGTCCATAGTTGATATGTGGACGGGACCTATTCCTCCGTGTCTTAGAGGTCCCATGGGATACTCAAGAGTGTTGTCTCGGAACCCCATAATTACATACAAAACATAAGGAAAAGTAGGCCGAAGAGGAAACCAATAGGAGGTAACTACTCCACTATCCTCGACAGTAACCCATTGGGGTTGACACACCCCCTCAGCAAGGGGAGATCACGAAGCTTGCTGGTAGAACTCACTGATCTTCAAGAATTCACTGATCCTCACCTGAATCTTTCAATAGAGTGCTAATATCCTCCATGCCTAGCATTCGCACGAATTCGGCATGCTTTTGGCGAGGAAGGATCTTTGTAAGCCCATCAGCTACCATGTCGGCAGTTTTCATCCATTCGACTGGAATCCTTCCTGCTTGCACTTCCTGACGAAGCCAGTGGTGATGGATGTCCACGTGTCGAAGCTTAGTGCGCAGTTAAGGAGATTCCTTAGTCAAAAGGGAGATGGTCTGCTGATTATCACACTTCAGGGTGACAGAGTGACCAAGATCGAAACGAATGGTGTTAAAGAGTCTCTTCCACATTAACAACGATTTACCAGCTTCGGACAGGGCGAGTAATTCAGCTTCAGTAGTGCTAGTGGTGACCGTCTTCTGCTTTAAAGCCTTCCAATCCACTAGGCCACCAAATATCATGCAGAGATATCCCGCGGAGCTCTTTCGATCGTGATTATCCCCATACGATGCATCACTCATGATTTGCACCGACGGTGGAATTGTCTACTTTCGATAGCAGATCGCAAGGGTTTTAGTCGAGTTCAGGTAAATAATCACCTGATTAATCGTATGTAGGTGCTTAGGGCCAGGATTCGATAGGAACTAAGCGAGGTATACGGTTGCTTTTGCTACATCAGGCCGGGTAATAGTCGTAGGAAACTAAGCTAATCCAACCTTACTTATATACTCGTGACGATAACTTTCGGAAGCTTAGCTATTATAAGGCTTAAGATTCATAATAGACTATGGGATAGTCTCGAGTCGAGGATGTTAGGCCAGATAATAGCGAGTAGCCATTACGGAGATATAGGCATCCTAGCATAGCCATAAATGCCCTTTAGAACGATCCCTAATAATACAGATGCCCAAAAACCACTACGCTTCACCTATCGATCGTAACTCCTAAGCCTTACTAAGCTCCCTTCCAATAACTTCGGCCTCTTACCTTACTTTAGGTGGGTTAAAGATAAGAATATCGTCGACATAGAAGATAAGCAGAATATCTCCCTTAACGAACAGGCAAAGGTCTTCCTGCACCACTTTAAAGCCTAATAATAGCAGTACTCGTGTAGCTTCTTCCTACCAAAGCCTAGGTGATCTTCGTAGGCCATATAAGGCTCTTAGGAGCTTCCAGCACCTTCGGCCCTTAGGAAACATGCCAGGGGGTAATTCGATATATACATCCTCCTTCAGTACAGCGTTAAGGAAGGCGTTAACAGCATCATATTAGTGTGTATCAAGATTAAATTAAGCAGTGAGAGCGAATAGTAATCGAGCTATTCTGACAGCTAGAGTTACCGAATATTTTTCATCGGCAGTGATTTTCTACAGATCTCCACGGACGCAGATTCTAGCTTTATACTTAACGAGGAATCCATTTCCATCAAATTTATATGTGAATACCCAGGTCAGCGGTATCACTTCGAGTCCTTTATCAGAGGGTCTATCAACTTCCTTAAAGGTGCCCTTATCATCGAGTGCCTTCACTTCCACTACGGCTGCATAGGTGAACCCTTCGCTATATAGGTGCCTTAGCATTTCGGACCAATTCTTTAGGGCAGGCGGTAAATCTTCCCGGTAGGGTCTTTGATTCGTGAACCCCGCAGCGAAAGCCATCAAAAGGCCCTCATGATACTCCTCCGGTTCCTCTTCAGCAGCCTCTTCGGCAGCTATCACACTAAAATGAGCCCTTCTAGTGCGGCTTCCTTCGATGATATTATCGGCAGTAATAGATCCTTCGATATTCCTTAGTATAAGGGTTCCTCGGAGCCGATATCTTAGTAGTGCTAGCTCAGGGGCTTAGTGGAGAGTGTTAGATAGATCAGAATGAAGCTGTTAATCAGGATCGTTAATCTCCCAGGCCCTCACCCCCTTAGCTTTAGGGCAATCTGTTAGAAATGCACCTAGTAAGGCTTCGTTTCGTGCTACTACCGGCGTTAGGGTCGGTAATAGTGTCATCATAGGCGGAGGTGTTAACTCGATATAATAGTGTTATATCTTATCGTTCTAAGGTTCTGTTAGTGACGCTACCGGTAGGATCTCTAACGTAATGTTATCGAGATCGTATAGTGGACGTTCGTGCTCCGAATCCTCATATTAGAAATCCCAAATCGCATCGTCCAGCACATCCTAGGGAATAGGCGATTCGGCTTCAGTGGCATTATAGCGAACGTTCTCATCGAACACCACATCACGCACTTCCACTACCTTATTTATTCGGGGAACCTAAACCTTCCAGATATTTAACGCCACGAACCCGACAAGATAGGCGATCTCCGCGCGTACGGCCATTTTATCAGATTTCGCAATACCCTAGATTCGAACGTACGCCCTACAGCTATACAGCTTCACATTCGCCAGATTAGGGCGCAGCTCAATTAAAGGATCTCTCTACTTCATCGCTTCTACCCAGGGGATAATATACTCACCGGTTAGAAGCTTAGTAGGCTAGCGATTCAGTAGATATACTACAGCAGTGATAGCCTCCGGCCAAAGCTTCTTCGGTAAGCCTGATTCCTAGATCAGAATCCTTACAGTAGTGATAATGATACCCCCTACGCGCTCGATAAAGCCGTTCTGCTCAGGAGTGCCCGCCACGCTAAATTCCACCGAAATCCCTGCTTCTAGGCAATATTCGTGAAAAACGCTATGCAAGGTAGGCTCCCGATCGCTTTTAAGCACGAGGATATCCATGTTAAATTAACTACAGCAGATTGCGATAAAAGCGATAAGTGCATTAATACTTTCGTTTTTCTTTTCATGGGTTTAGGCAAGATACAGTCGAATCCCTTCGCAGTATAGGTGAGAGACCCATTAGTGCCCATTGTATGCATCTTTAATATGCATCAAATCAAAGTGGATTCAACCAAATTTACCGTGGACATATGTTCGGCCAGCGGGCCTACGGGAGACCTATCGCTGCGTTTTCGACTTCTCACATACTTCACACTTTTCTAGGCTTAATGCTAGGGATTCAGTGGATTCTTATTTGATTTCCATCCCAGCTACCATCTTTTCTAACACTTATAGGCGCTCGGCGTTAAGGTGGCCAAGCCTTCGGTGCCAAAGTTCCCGTGATGCGACTAATATCAGGGGCTTCGACGACTTTTTAGTACTTAATACCACTAGTGTGGCCTTTCTAGTAGTATTCAATGCCACTAGTGCAATCAATAGGTCTTCTTCCAATAAATAGAGACCATATCGCTCTGTGCAGTGGGCTACTACTCCTTTTAAATTAGTGATACAAGGGCCTTCGCTGTTAAAGAAGAACCCATTCTTTTTGATCTCGGAAACCGAGATGATGTTAGTTTAGAAGCCTAGTACATACCAGACGTTCTCGATTATTGCTTTATATTTCCCTAAACCAGGTCGAATAACATTGATTTTTGCTATTCCATGTCCTAAAGCGACAGATTTACCAGCGCCCATCGCTATAACTCGTCGGTCGGGTACAAACGATTCGAAAATATCCCGTCGATTACAAATGTGCAGATTAGCTCCTGAATCAACAATCCAACACATCGAAAGTGGAAGTGTAAGAGCTGCTTTGAAAACATACGATGAAATCGTTACCGTGAAGAATACGACTGTATAGAATGCAACCGTATCGGTAGGGATATCACCCTCATCAGTGATGGTTAACTAGGCGGTCTTTAGTTAATCGGTATCGTTTTTCATCAGCTTTTCGATCTCCTTCTTTTCCTCTGCTCCTACTCTCTTAAGGTTTTCCTCGATACGTTTCTTAACGTGTTCGGAAGTGGTCCAATACGAGGGTCTTATCGACGAATTGATATAGTAACAATCCTTTGGAACATAACCCGGTCTTCCACAAACACAACTAAGTTTTGATCGTGATAAGATATTATTATCGCGAGAAGAGTTATTACGACCGTTAAGTGTGGCTACGAACGCTACTACACTCACGTTCTACTTAGCTACCTACTTCGATCCTCGGTAGTTTCGAAATACTACGAGGATATCTTGAAAAGCAACCTTCTCATTTAGCTTTACATCAAGATCCTTCCTCCATAAGTGCACGAAGACCTCATCGATAGCTTCAACAGCCTAAAGGAAATCGCGAATTGTATCTCTGTCTTCAGGGTTACCGTCGTTATCCTTATACACAATATCAGGAATTTTCAGCGCCTTACCTTCTTCATACAGGCTTAACCACGCTACGAGCCATTTATCCATGCTCTGTCCTTTAAGAGGCCGTTTAACTAGGTCTCTCCATGCATTTCGGACGCGCTGACGACGGTTATCACCCTTTAGAGCGAATTACTGGGTGAGCCGCACAAGCTTAGCGTACGGGGTGTTTTTACCTTCGAGGATATAGCGATGTTCCAGAGCGACATTATGATAAATAAGGGAATCGATTCTGTTGATTTTGTTCCTCACTTATTCGTTAAATGATCTCTCCTTATCGAAAAGGGTGACCATCCTCGAGTACTTAGTGTATTCAGTATCATTAAGAGCCGAAATATCAGTCGCACCCGGTTTAACTTCGGAAACCTGAGGGAACGTAGACCTCGAGTCAACCGGCTCCTTCGTCACTTTATCCTCTGCTAGGCTTGGATTGATGAAGTTCCAAATCCCCGCCTTCGTTGCTATAGCTTCAACATAGCCGATCCAAGATCTCCATTGTGCGTCAGAATGAAGGCGCTCATCCCAAAGGATTTCTGTTGCACTTTGGTTCAGAGTATCTTGAACCAACGCCATTTTGATGAGAGAGCTATGCCAGGCTGCGACAAAGGTACTGGTGATAGGGACGGTGTGATTGAATTGAATTGAAAGCTTGAACTGATTAAGTACACCCGAATCACTAGTAGGCTATCGGGCTCATAACTATCAACTTTGTGACAGCTACGGAGTACTTGGAGGGCTTATCAGAGCAACGGAATCAAAGGGGAGATTTGCTTGAATTGAAAGATGATTGATTGATTGAAGGTAAAATGAGTGGCATGCAGAAGTATGTTAAATACACATCTGCAGAGTTAGTCCATAGTTGATATGTGGACGGGACCTATTCCTCCGTGTCTTAGAGGTCCCATGGGATACTCAAGAGTGTTGTCTCGGAACCCCATAATTACATACAAAACATAAGGAAAAGTAGGCCGAAGAGGAAACCAATAGGAGGTAACTACTCCACTATCCTCGACAGTAACCCATTGGGGTTGACACTATGCCAATCATTTTGCCAACTAAACCCATTTTTCTTGGGCCAAAGACGCCGAAACGACGGCCATAACCACGCAGGAAGCCTATCATCTCTCAATTTCCAAAAGCTCTTCTGGTACGCCAACCGCCCCTTCATCGCAGCGACATCTGTTTGCACAACCTCTATACCAACCCCTACGCCCAAAGAACGTGTAGCAAGCCAGGTTCGCTCCATAGCCATCGGGAAACCCCCAAACAAAACATGCCCGTTATACCCTCGCTCATCCCAAGTCTCAGTTTTGCCACAGGGGCTCACTTCAAGGGACTGCAGAGTTCGAGCGGATGAATTGGCGTCCTTGCCTTCCTCCACAATTTGGAAGATCCGCTTTACTAGAGCCTGGTCAATGGCGGCATTGATTAGTATTTGGCGGATATCGCCATTGCGAAATGAGAGCCTGTCGCACACGGATCCGTTCGGACCAGGGGACATCTCGCAAGGCTTGAGATCAAATTCGTCAAAGGAGGGATGCAGTGGAGTGAAAGGGACACCATTGTTCGTGTCTTCGTTAATCTCTGGTAATAACAGCTTGATGTCCGTTAAGTCCAACCTGAGTTTAAGATCCCGCACAGCGCGAAATTTCCCGAGACTGCGATATCTCTCGACCTCTGATGAATCGCCTTCCGATCGGGATATGGTGATGTCAAGTTCTTGCACGATTGGACATAGTAGTGCCATAACTATGATATCGGATGCAGTGAATGGATTTTCTCTCCAGGGCTTAATGACCAGGCGAGTCAAGGTACGGCCGTGGAGAGAAAGAATTGGAGCTATCGAGTGGGAGGGGTTCCAGCCCAACAAAGTCAGCGAGTTTAGAGGTCGAAGGCTCAGCAGAAATTGAATCCCACTCTGATGAGCTGTCCTGAGCTCTCGCCGGCGCACATTTGGCTGAAGATAACGAGGATATGGGCTGAGGTTCAATGTAAGATGTTCCAGCGAGCTGAAGTTGCAATCAGAGGCAAGGTATGTCAGAGCTGCTTCGTCGATGGGCCCTCCCAAGACGAGGCTGGACAAAGCTGAAAATTCCGTGTGTGCGTCCCACTCAGTGACAAGCTTGACATCAATGACGTCTGAATCGCCGATGTTGAGACTTTGAAGAGTCCCCTTTTTAGCCGGTCTTTTGTACCACCCATCCAAGAAGCCGGGATTTCTGGATTCCTCGTTTGCGAGGACGATTCGATGGGATTTCAGATAGCATCGCATATAGGCGTTTTGCAAGTTTGGGGCCAGTTCAGCCACAACATGATAGATGCCTTTCCAGTCATCAAAAGGGCGGCGGCGATCGCGTCCTCGGTTTCCGTCATCTTCGCCATCATACTTAATGCTGTGTAGACAACGAGATGTGACAAGCGCATGCTCGTGGGGATCTAGTTGCGACTCCCTAAGACTATGCAGTTTGAAGGTGTTCAACCATAGTCGACATTTCGGAGTTGATTCATGCACAGCTTCAAGGAGACATGGAGCAAATTGATATTCAGCCGTGTAGAAAAAGTCTACCAGCCCAGGTAGTGCTCTCACAAGATGAGCTACTGGCTTCCAGACATCGTTGGCGTGTGCATTATCGATTGGAATCCGACGGGTCCGAAAGACTATGGGAATTCTATTGATGATTTGGGAGCTCAGCAAGTCGTGTTCGCGATGTGTAGCAGTCAGGGCTACTTTTTTGTTCCCTATCGCTTTTTGCGAATCCAGGATGAAAAATCGCACATGCTGGGAGACCTCTCGCCGCGTGAGGTTCTCGTATAGCTGGTTGGCCTTTTCGGAGATGGTGGCTTGAGACTCATCATCTAACCAAACCCGCACAGTTTTGTAGAGGCGTGGTGCAGCAGCCACAAAGGAGGCTTTGCTGGTGCAAGCCAAGGCCAGCAGACTAGAGCTAGAGGGATCGACAAAGTCTAGCTCGACCACGATCATCGACACAATCTCCGCTGGGAGACGGTCAAATGGTGTGCGTGCCATGGGTAGGGTAAGACGATGTTGTTGGGTCGATAATTAACTAGTCAAGGTGCTTCCTTAGACCTGGTAGAGGGAAAGTTCAACTTCCGTCTTCCAATGTTTACCCCCTTACTCTGACATGCTGGTCGATTTGGCCCCCACGCGGAGCTCCCGATGGCTCCGAGGGTCTAGCCTGAAAAAACATCAGTCCACGCAGAACTTTCTATTTGATATTTGATCGCACACAGACAGTCCTGATATTTTTATTCAGATTCTCATTGTATCTAGAATTAACAGCGACATTTTTGAAGGGTGTCTCATAGAACACTGAAGGACAGATGGCCGGTGTAGATCCCAGAGAGCTCCCAACCGTCGCAATTTTTACTCTGTTACCTAGATATCCAACCAGCCCGATTATTGTATTATTTACTTGGAAATGTTACCAAAATATCTTGGTCGAGATATTCAGCCCGTCATCCTCTTTGAGACCGACGTGAAGGTCAAGTTATATAGATGTTCATTCGCGAACAAGGGAACAAAGTCGGCATAGTACCATGTAGGTTTCTGTATCGCATCGTAAATCTTGAGCCCATTGACAGTCAGATTGATGAATGTGACATTGGGGATGGTTCTATCCTCATCATATCCAAGGAATTGAGAAGGGTTCGCATTATGGCCGTTATAAACGAGACCCTTGATCCGGGCATTGCGGATTCCCCGACCGGGCGATGTGTTGTACTTGGTGTTATCCATGACACGGAAATTCAACAACTGACCCGTTTGGAAGTCCTCAACTCGGACATCGTCAATGTAAACATTCTCAATGAGGTTGCTGTCTCCTGCATTGATTGCAATACAGCCTTGGTACCACAGCTGCGGCTCGTGGTGGTTGAGGATGTCGATGTTTCGGATGGTGACTCCGTCCATAGTCTCTGGATTGGGACTATTTCCGTGTGTACCAATGTTGATTGGGTGAGCATAATCTGCCCAAAGTGATGATTCCTGGACCGTGATATTTTTCGAGTCCCCGTAGTAGTTCCAGCGATGCTGGTACAGGGCGATACTGTCATCAGAGTTGCGCATGAAAACTCCTTCGATCAAAACGTTCTGGGAACAGAAGATGTCGATACCGTCACCGGTACCCTTGGAAGAAAATGAGCGGATACCAGATATAGTGACACCCTTCGAGCTTCCAGAGATCATTGCGTAGCCGATTCAGCATGATGACATCCTTGACCGTAATATTCGATGAATATTCGATCAGAACTGCACCGGATGATTTAGTTGCTAATATGCCTCTGCCAATGATCGCGGAATTGGATACATTTTGGAAAGCAACTTGTGCGGTAAGCAGACCACCTCCAGCCACGTAGACGGTTTTGCCTGAAGGGACAGACAAAGACTCCATTCTGGATTCCCGTGCCGTTGTTGACTCCAGGACCGAAATATATCACATTGGGATCATTGACCGGATTCCTGGTCTCGATGGAGCTTGAGAAGAGTTGCAGGGTATCAAACAAGTTATCGCTGACCTGAATCAGAATGTTCTGCGGTTTTGGGAGCGAAAATTTAATCACACCGTTTGCGACCCGAGCATGAATACCAAGTGAATAGGGTCGAACGTCAACGGATTTGATAGGACCATTATAGTATTTGATTTGGAAATTGACGGGGTGTGAAAAGTCCAAGAGTGCGACAGAGGTGTTGTGCTCAATGCCCTTGCCAGAAGTTGTGTTGACCTGAGCTACTTTTGCGAAGAAAGTGTCGACTGGTTGAAACGGTTCATTTGCAGCGTTGACAAGAATAAAGTATGAAGTGCCATTGATGACACCAGGCGGAAAAGGATACGTCTTGATAACACTACTGTTGAGTGCGAAGGTCATTGAGGAATGAAATGTGCCAGCGAACATTAAAATGAGCATGTACCAACCCATAGGGTTAGCTGGTCCACTTCGAGACACCATAGTGAAAAAAGGAGCCTATGAGATCAGGGCTCTATGTGCATCAAAGTGAGTTCGGGTCTTTCGGGTACCCATTCCAGGATCTTTATACTATTCAAGGTGTACATACAACTGACCCCATTCACCATGGAGGTGTTCCGGCCAATGCCCCGGATTACTGCAGAAAGTATTGTGGCTGTCAACGAATAAATTAGGCATGTGGGGTTAAGCTCTAGGGGTCCAAAGTCTAATTAAACCTTTCAGAATGGAACTTAATCTTCTTTCCTGTCGAGAGACAATTTGTACAGATTTAGCCCTGTCTTCAGGCATGTACTATATACTTTAGCTTGGATTTGGCAAGCCGCCCTTCGTCGGGGCGATGCCGGAGCCAACCCCGCCCGTCATCCCTGGTGCCCTAAGAAATGCTAGCAAGACAGGTACAGAGCTATTCAGAATTATTGATTGTTATCGATCAAGGTAATTGAGCCTAAGTAATTAGTGTCTCCATGGGTGCGGGAAATTGAATTTCTGGTATCGTTCGAGTGCATGTTCTTGCTTGATCAACATTAAATCAGCCCTACCGTGTCTGACATTAACGGGCTAAAGAGCGGAGATCGACCCTAGACCAGAAAATTGGTAATCTACGGTCCTTTCGAAAGGAAAATTGCTTTCTTAGCTGTAACCCTGAGTATTATTGCCTTCTTCAACCAACTTCAACCAGTCCACCCATGTTGATGCCTGAGGCAATGAATCAGTGATGGAAAAAAGGGAAAAAAGGGAAAAAAGGGGGGGAACGATGGTATTTTGATTTGATGGCAAACCCTTTGTCCTGAGAAAGGACTCCAATGACTACTTTCCTCTTTTTTACGCGGTGGAGAGTGAGAATTGTCCGATGGTGAATTTGTTGCTAAGCACGTCCGCAGCCTCCCCGAAGGCGTGTGATTGGTACAAAAAGCGGCTCTTCCACGATGCTGTAAAGTCGGGAAACATCAAGATGGTCGAAATATTCTTAGAAAATGGAGCTCCGGCCAATTTGAAAGGTCGAGATAGTACAAGCGCTCTTCATATCGCGGCGTATGAAGGGGATGTGAAGATGACACAACTTCTCTTGAAATGGGGCGCCTCCACCACGAGAAAGGATGGTGGGCTTTTAACACCGGAACAGGTCTCACGTAACGCTGAAGTGACCATAATTCTAAGGAATCATGGCACAGGCTCTCGGGCCTCAAAAGAGAGCCAAAAGAAAGACGGCAAGAAGTCCAAGTCCGCGGGCTCTGCGCCTCCCCCGGAATATTCAGCCGCCCCTCCAATTATCCATTCGGATTTGAAAAAATAGGATGTTTCTGCCTCCATAAACTATCAAAGAAGTGCTTGGAAGGATAAAGAAGTTTTCATCCTCTAGATCCAAGGTTTTCTCATCCGTCCATGTGAATCAAACTTGGGTCATCCCCAATGCAGTGGAAAGTGCCATATCTGTCCATAGAAAGGATTGGTTGAACTTCGCACCCATGCGAAGCTGATTTCATTCTGGCAGAAGTAAAAAGAAGCTCTTTTTCAAATGACAACTGGAAACAAAGAGACGAGAGAGATCTCCTTGTGTCAAGGTAGATGGATGGTAGGATCAGTAAACAAAGGCTGTCCCATCAACCGGTCTACCACGAAGTCCAAAAAGCCACAATTTTCATGGCCTTTCAACTCGACCTTCGATGAACTCACACTAACGCACTCGATCACTAATTCAAAGCTGATTCTTTCTCCTACTACACAGCCGACAGCAAGTATTCGAAGCTAACCGGGCGAGGTACCACGGTCAACTTCGTCGTAGCGGGGACAAAGAAAAAGGAACATGGAGGGGGCTGATAGCCGTCTTTGTTGAGATACAGACAAGATAATGCAAATCCACAGTCACCAGAGACTGGATGAAGAATTGACTGTAAACACCGAGGGTATATCCGCATCTTTCAAAAGGAATCAAAAGAAAAAAAAACTCTACTTGGCCATTAGAGTAAATCAGTAGAAACTTGTTTCACAGCCTTCTCTCAGGTCCAGTATTGATCCCTCTATCTGTAACTCGAGCCGGCGCTTGAAGCACTGTTTCATTAGCAAGCTAACTTTCATATCAATCAAGGCTTTAGACATGGGTAATATATTGCGCATGGCCATATCATACTTTTAGGATACCAGATCTCTGTCCTCGTACTGGACAAGATAGCGTGCCTTCCAGCCATTTCCTGTCCAATTCCACATTCTTTGTTAAACACCATCAGCCCTCCTTGCCATATGCGCTCTCCGTGTGGTTCCAAATTACAATCATTTCCATTCGAATCTACTTGTCTCTTCTTTGTACCCGAACATGCGCCACCTGGTGTGTCTAATAATAGCTGACAATGATATATGAAGCAAGCTCTGTTTCCTCGGATTTTCTTTTCAATCGTCCTGCATTCTACTTCTGGATTCCTACTTGCCTTAGTACTTCCTTCTTCCGTGACACTTGAAGCAACCTTTGAAAATGACTGGAAGACGAACAAGGCCAGGAAACGCCCCTTCGAGCTCAAGAAGTTCTTCGAGCGGGTCAGACGGCTCCAACAACCTCCAGCGAACAATCACTGAATTGAGGACCACAGCTGTTCGTGTGCGGGATTTTCCACAAGATCCCACAGTTGTCCCTTTCTCAGCTGGTCAGTTTCAGACCCTGACCAACCATCTTCAAAATCATCTTGTTCATTTTGATCCATTTCAACGTGTGGATACCTATCTCAGTCGCTCCGATATCTTCCAAACAGATGTATACAATGCAGTTCACACACTCATAAATGGGCTCCATGAACAGCGGGGAATGACGCTTGAAACACTGGATTACCTCGTTGAAATCATTGACTTCTGGTCCAATCGACCATCCGGCGAGTTTTCATGGGAATTCAGTCGACGACTATGTCTTTTCCTGATGCGCCTCGACCCATCAAATACCAACTCAGTCACATTTCAATTTTCTTTGTCGATTACTCTGGCCTCAATATTCACCGAGTTTCTCCGTGCGGACTATCCCGACCCAGCTCCTGCTTCACCAGCCCCACTTCCACAATACTCTGGGGACAGGCGCATTACGATCACAGAGGTTCCGTGGACTGAGGAGGATCTGACATCTTCCATTGAATCCATTGTACCAACTTACCCGCCGGAAGACGCCATCAGAAACTTACTGCCAGATATCCCTCGACGGCAGTTGACGACTGCAATTGCGAACGAGTATGCTGGAGCAACGGGTACCAGAAGCATACCATGTGTTATCTGTACTGAGGACATCGGTCTGCGGACAAATATGACTCAACTACCGTGTGGTCACATTTTCCATACACCGTGCATTGCGCATGTATTTTATTACAGAGATTATGAAGGCCAATCACGCCCATGTCCCTGCTGCCGTCATGATTGTGGTCCTGTTCCTGACGCGCAAACGATCGAAGTGGGTAGGAAGCGAGCTAGAGAGAGGGAGCCAGAGTATTTGGGGGAGGAGTTTCCACGTGCTCGGAAGAGAGCACGAAGGAGTGGTTAGTCGGGGCTTTTGTTCGATGGCAGAACGCTTTTCTGTACGCGTTTTGAATGATATTTCGATTTCTTTTCGTTTATGCTATATATGATTACTATGAATTTTTCAAGGTTGTGTGATTTTGCTTTGATGTCCGCTCTTCCTTGTACTTACTTACGCATAGGCAGATCTTATTGGCTCACCAAGACCAAGAGATAAATAATGAAGGAAACAGCTTTTTTGGGGTGTATTCAGCGTAGATTAAGGTACTTATAGAAAATCTCATGAGCATGGGCATTTAATGCAACGTACAAGTGCATACTACCGCGTACCTACCGCATACATCGATATAGTAGTATTTGGCGATATACCCGGTATTATCTTGATTATGTATCAAATTCTGCCGGGTGTAAGATTTCGGTTTCATGAACAACGACATGCCATGCGCAGCTTAGAGAAAGATTTCAATTACCTCCAATTATGTTTGATATTCAACATTACTGTCATAGATAAAACTAGGAGACGAAACCCATCATAAAAATCAATCCCGTCTTGCCAATCGAAAATCTCCAAGATTACTCGTTCTCGGTAACATCGATATGAGTCTCCTTGAACTGGCGAGCTGGAACCTTACGATTGAATAAGATATCAATTTCACGGTACGAGCGGTTCTTCAGCTCCGGCAAGAAGAAGTATGCCAAGATCCAGCAGACAATTGCGGTACTGCCCCAGACATAGCCACACTTTCCAGCAAGGTTCCATCCGGTCTGGTTAAGCATTTGCGAAGCCAGGAAGATCATAGGGATCTCAGCAATGTAGTAAGCAGCACGACCAACACCAGTGCTCAGTGCGCGAAGGCGGACAGCTGAGGTCTCGGCAATGATGGTGTAGGTGATGGGTCCCATGGCGCCGGCGTACACAAACGAGATAATGACCCCTAGGCATGCCTGAGCGTAGCTAGTCTGATGAGTTTGATGAACCGAGCCACAAATAGCAAGAATAAACAAAAATGTAACGTTAACTGCTGTGCCCCAGAGGTATATGGCGCGGCGACCGAACCAGGCGCTCAGCGGCCACGACAGAGCATTCGCGACAAACTGAAGACACGAATTGATCAGATTCAACTGGAATGACTTATCCGGCGATATACCAGCTTGTTCAAAGAAATATGTAGCCTGATTGGCTATGAGATTGCCGGCAAAGTTCTGCGAAGCATACATCATACAGATGATGGCTGTTCGCCGGAGGTCGGTGCCCTTGATGAGATCCAGGAGAGTCGGGCTGCCACCCATCTCAGCCTCCAACTCGACGGTTCGCTCTATCATAGCCAAGGTTTTATGTGATCTTTCGCCTTTGTCACCTAGACGCTCGATAGATCGAAGGGCTTCTGCCTTGCGTCCACGACGAATAAGCCACCAAGGCGACTCGGGGGCGAGGAAGATCAGAATCAAAAGTGGTGTCTTTTTATATCAAGTTTGTTTTAGTAAGGCTCTCATAAGTTGAGAAGGAGTATCTAGAAGAGGACTCAAGGATCGGAATTGGACTCACTGGGAAAATCCATTGCAAGGCAGTGGGCACTCGCCAAGACCACTCGTCGTTGCGGTTGTTGTAGCCATAACTGGCCGCAGCAACAATAATTCCACCGATCGACCAACTCATTTGCAGAGTCGCCGTGCAAGCACCTCGGAGGGCGAGAGGCACGATCTCACTGGCATAAGCTGGACTGTTGGAAATGAAGAACCCCCAGGGAATACCCTCCAGGAGTTGTCCTGCCACTAACATACTGAGCGAAGTTGAAAAGAAGGAGATAAAGATGGTAGCATTCATAAAGATCAATGCAAAGATGGTCGTCCAGCGGTATCCAAAGCGATTGGTAATAGGACCAGCTGCAAAGACACCAATAAAGGCACCACATTGACCTGACTGGAAGAGGGCACTCTGCCACCGGGTTGGGATGGAGTATTCGTTTGCACCGATCAAGACGCCGAACTGCTTTTTGAAATAGGGCAGGGCGACGAAGTTGGTGTTCAGGAACATGTCGAAGGATTCCATGACGATGGTGAAGCAAAATATGAAGGCCCACATGCAAGCCAATGGGTGTGATTTCGCTGCTTCCCAGACACCTTGTTCATGCTCCTTGTTCTCTCCATCGATAGCTTCATTCATGAGGTCTTTGTTGGTCAGGATCTGATTGTGGTCGAGCTTCTCGTTGTGAGCCACATGGGCCTCGCCCTCGGACTTGACTCCAGCCTCCCCTTTGGCTTTTTTCTCCTCGATACCGGAGGACATTCTGAAATGCTCACTCGTAGCTGTTAACAATGAAAGACGCACGGAGAAAGAGAGGGCGTGCTAGTCGGCAGGGTGGAAAGGAAGAGGAAAATCTAAGCTTGTGAAAGCTAACACTGCGGGGAGATACCTTATATCTCATGCACAGTATTCGATCGTACTAGTTCAAATGCAACTTCTCCTTAAGGTTTCATTTCGAGGCGCGCGTGATACGTGGATAAATCCAATGTAGGTAGCTGGGGGCCAATCGAGGTCAACAGGGGTTGCAATCTTGGAAAGGCAAGCACACCCGCACAGTAATCGCATGCAAAAATTACCTAAAATCGAATAGTACGAAAGCAGCATAGCAAAGGCAAACTATCCTACTGGTCGGAAAGGTTAACTTTTGACCAGAATAAGGCTAGCCACCCGGGGGGCGTTGCGAATCTGGGCGGATGGTGGCGTTTTTGAGGAGCCCCGAGGGAGGAGGCCCAGGATACGTTAACATGATCGTGAGTTTGAGCGTAGGGCAGCCTCTGGTACGACCCGAATCCACCAGGCGAATCAACATCAAATGGGCTTCAGACTCGGGGCTCCCCCACGGGCGTTTCTCTAGATTCGAAATGGAGGTTTTAATTGGGGATCCCCGGACCCCACAAAGACGTGTGGACAGCACGATTTTGGTCTTTGATGAGCTTCGCGATTTGACTGGATAGATTTGCTGGGAGTCATAGCGAGTACTTAGGTCATCGAAGACTCGTCTGACCATCGGCCAACAGCGGGAAGAAGCTTTTTAGGCTCGTGAAAAAGCCTTTCCGAGCCGGTCATGCGGGATAGCCCGTTGCGGGGAGACGCCCTCTCAACTTGAACAAGCTGAGTCGTGCTCAAGGCTTCCAGCGGCTACGGTTGGCGGGCATGCTGCATCGGGCCATCGGCTATGCCTTTGGTGGACTAGCTTGAGCGCCTACCACATAGGAGTCTGTAACACATCAGAACACAGACCACCACACAAGTGCACAGAAGGCCCAGGACCACGAGCCTCCAGTGAGACCATATCCTGCATGTTCTCGTGGCATCGATTTTTGAGACTGCGTTCTGGTAAGGAGTCAAAGGACGTGTCTGTGCCCAGGGAAGCTGACTGGTTCGGGATCGGTGCTTAACATCTCCTGTACAAAGAATCAAATACGAGTGTGAAAGAGAAACTGAGGCCCCAAATTAAGGTGCTCCCTGGCTGAAAGCCACGCGACCAAATTCTTTTCATTTCCCAGCCTTCTCATCGCCTATACTAGATGGTCGGTTGTTCGGACAAAGTGTGGCTTGAGTAGTGTGGAATGGATGGGCGACGCCCAAGGAAGGTTCACTGTGATTGGCCGAAGGAAAAGAGGCGTGTTAATCTTGTGGAAGGCCGTGGAGTACGTGTTGAACCCCGTTATACTATGTGGATGATGTATCCACCACGTTATGATATTATTTGAGAAGATATTGATTCTTCTATGAGCTATTTATTAACTAGATAAATATTAATTAATATCCTATATATATAATAGATATAAGATAGATTTAGCTCCCTGGAGAGGTTGAACACCAGTTGAACCCCGCCCGCTCGGGCCACCAAAGAATACAAAAAGTACAGATTGTTTTAGTCACGTTATCTCACTATCACTGTGCGAATCTTTTGTATCTATTTTGAAATATACAAGGACCTTGAATATAGTTATCTAATTAATTACTATCAGACTGGTAGCTCATATACCAAGCGAGATATCTGGTTATGTGTATGAGTTGACGGAGGATCTTTAACATATATATCCTTGCTTACCGAAGCACCACCATTATTTCCCTGGAACCACACGTAATTAACCCGAATTCTTAGATTAACTACCTTAGATGGACTTGAGCTTAGATATAAAAATGAAATAGCCTCAATATACTATATAACAAATGAGGACACAATATTACGTCGGATAATTTACAGATTTCAACAACCTTATTAGTGTCTTAAAATCAATGTTTTTAACATTGATCAAACTTCAAAATTATCTTATCAATCTCAATAGATCAGAAAAATTTGTCTGACCCCTCTGGGAAGATGCTCGGATACCTAGAAAGCCGAAAGAGAGAAAGTTATCAATACCTAGGATAGCCAATGTGATAGATAGACAAAGAATGCACCAAAGGTAACACCCTTATTATCGTCTAGATCTCCAGTGGCAGTTCAAAAGAGAGAAACGGACCAACCAGAGATACTTCAACCACTTACTAGAAAGGTATTTCTAAATGTCTTTCATCTTTCATTATAGTACATGTATTATCTTTTGGGTCTATCTTTCAACTCATCCCTGCTAAGATAATTTTGAAGATTTGCTTGGGTTTTAAACTTATGAAACCCTACTGTACTGTTCTAACAGAAATTGAAAAGTACCGAGCTTTCTCTACCCTCTTCATTCGCACTTTTGATCAATTGAGTAACTGGGCGGCCTTTGACATGATCATAGAGCGGATGAGCTCTGGATTCTTGAATAACTCGCGATTTGATGTACTGAAGAGATTATGGTTTTGTCTTGTAATATATCAAGGTACGATATTTTGAGAGGATCTCTGATGGCAATGTTGAGCGATCGTTGTCATACATCCTTTCATGGCCAGTATCCTGACCCTAGGGTCCACATGAGTTCTAGGTGTCAGAAGGTCATTGGACCTCAATACACTCAAAATATGGCACCGACTTTCCTTCATTGTGGATAACTGGCAAATGCCGCGTAGATCATACTTGAACAAACTAGGTAGATGTAGTTACCTTGCACTATTATAGGACCCTTTAAACACCATCTGACACATTTTCTTCCTCACACCACTCGATATCATATATTGAACGACCATTGAAATTTGTATATCATTTCACTCTCTATCCAAAATTCAAACACCCCAGGTGCGGCTATTATATTATAGTTTCGCCACCTGGATCTGATAACCCAGATCACGTGTACATGCAGCGCTTGAAGATATATGACTGGAAGGTTCTCGAAAAGGCCAAGTTAACTCCAGAGGGATGTTTCCAGATCTTATAGAGTGTTTTGTTGATATAGTTTTGAATGGCTCAACTCTGAATCTTGAGAGACAAAGCAACATTTCAAGAAACTCGGTCAAGGTTGGTGAAGCTCAGCTGCTCTGCGTGCAAATTCCACTGGAAGCAATCATCATCGCAGCTGCTCATAAAAGGCTAGGCGGTGGATCAGGTTTTAACTTGAGTGACTTCGGCATATTTCTATATATTTTGTTCTCCCTAAGCTCGATACCAACAACCTGTCAAACCACGACCTTCGCTATCGACCACAGAACCCCGTCAAAGCCTTGGCAATTCAAGACACGTACATCCGGTACAGAAGAGAGCAGAGATGTTCTTCATAGTAGATTACCAACGCAGCCGCCAAAATTCGCAAGAAATTTCATGTCGAGTCCTCCATGTCTACGGGCCCCCCGGGTGTTGTCTCTCTAAGAACGCTCAAGTCACCCTGGACGCTCATCGCCGAACACATGAACCCAATCCCGCTGACGATTTTCGAATCGTTGCCTCGATAATTTGTGCCAGAAGGAGGACGCACAGCTTTTATCTGAGTCTGTGTTCCTTCAGTTTGGATCCGAGCCTCCAGAAAGGCAAAGCATTACACGAGTATGCCAGTGATCGCCTGACAGATGCTTTCCATGCAATAGGAGGAAAGGCCTGGCAAGAAAGGAGAGGATCTGAACCCGAGGCACATGAAAAAGCTGAAGCCAATACCATCTCTTCAAACTAGTTTCCGTTGTTGCGTCTAGACACCCTGGCAATAGGAGACGGCAAGGGTAAAATGGACGACGAATACAATGAACATGGGAGTTTGCACGACCAAGAAACCACTGGCATTTGTAGCGAAACTGCGCCACGAAAGATCAATCTACCAAGAAGACAAATAAAAGAAGGATTCGAAATACTAGGGCGAAGAGACATATAGAGAAAACTTCCGACGGCCACGAAAAGGAGGAAGCCCCACGCCTCCCTTACTCCCATAACGTGGCATTCACAACGAGCTTCCATCTGCTTTATGATGGCTAGTCCACCCCCTCAGTCTCTCTCATCACTCCCACCGGAGCTGATACTCATGATCACTGACAATCTCGAATACACCATCGACCGCAATTCGTTGGCAAGAGCCTGTCGTCGATTCCACCTCATTCCCAGAGACCGAATCTACCGCCATCTCCTCGTTCATCTCCCCTGTCCCGCGCTAGAGTGGGCTGCCAAAACTGGCGACATATCATGTGTTCGCTACTTCTTGAGTTCTGGGATAGACCCAAATCTGCTATACAATGGAATTTGGACGCAGAGACCAGGCCCGTCTACTGGTGGAAACGTCGACATGGGTCTCAGACCATTGCGACGTGGATGGTTTTTCACTTCTCTATGCACGAGTACTGGGACCATGAGCGCAGTGAGGCTCGTCTGGCACAATCCTACGTCGGGCTCGGTTCACTGGCCTAACTGACAAGGATATAATCGAAATATCTTCCAGGGTTATTTCGATGTCGATGGAGCCTGGTACGTCGGAAATGCTGGAAAGCATCCCGCAATCCTCATCTAAGAGGTGACCACCTAGTGTGCTCAGTAGTCAACGGTTTACTCTCTCTTGCTATATGATTGTCCTCCAGTACGGTCTGGCCATGGATATCTGTGGCGAGAATAAAGCACTACCGAGTAGCGCTAGAGTACGTTTTTGCCGTCCTGATACCTCGATACACGCAATGTTTACTAACTAACGATTGATACGCAAAAGAACTTCAGAGGCCCATCTGCATATTATGATGAGATTGAAGAACACTTTACAGATGCCAAGTCCATCAAAGGCCATTAGACCTGTGCATAAAACAGGGTCCCCTGCCCGAAGGAAGCGCTAGACAACGCCAAAGTCTGTCATGCTGGTATGGAATCGCATATACCCAGCGTGATGATTTTGTTACTGACTTTGATGATGGTATAGGTGTTCAATGCTAAGCTTCGCAGCACCGGCTCACCGACCTTCTTCGAGTAGACCTCGAAATTCTTGTGGTTTATGACGGGTTGACCCCGAGAGAATGGAGGGTTCAGGAGGGTGAAGGTTCTTTTAGGAGAGAAGATGGATTTTGTTTACAAGTTAGGAGCCGAAGAACTTTCAGATCCTCTGGGCAAGTCAAGTTCCAAGTAGTGGGTGTTAAAGGTGGTATGTACTACTGCATGAGGATCCTGGCAGGATGCTTATAGCTATTCCAGCAAACCGAAAGCAGACTGCAGGGCGTCAAAACCCATCATGGGTCCAGGCATACCAAAATAATTCAAAGCCCACTCAGCCAAGACGAATTTCCTTCACCATGTCGGCTTTGAGTGGAATAGACCAGCCGTGCAGGACAATCATGGCAGAGGCCTTCCGGAACCAGCTGCGTGAATTGACAGACTTTCTGGACTGGGACTGTATACTGGATGCATCTGCCGAGAGAGTTATTTGAAATTCGAGGATTTCCAGCATTTGAGCCCAATATATGGACAATGTTGTGAATAGAATGAACCTTTTTTCTACAATCCGTGTTTGAATCCTAGGTTACTGCAAGATTAGAACTTCTTCATTGAGCCTTTCCAAGACCACTGCTTCGGTGGCTAGAAAATCAGCCTTATGCTCCCTCAAATAGCCATACGGTAATTAACTCGTTTGGCTCCGTTTGATCTGTTTAATTACACTAGCAAGTGAACTCTGTCTAGATATGCCGCGGCAATTTTCATGTCACCAGCGGGCGGGATCTACACATGCCGTGCCAATTGCCGCGAACGTACTTGCTCACTCTAACTCGACCAACTGACATGAGCCGTGAAATATTCCTCATAAGTGTGCCACCCAATTATAAACAAGATGTTTCAAGCCTTAGAAACCCGACCGGATATCTCCACAAATCCCCCATATTTTCAGTGTCAGTCAAGCGTTTCCGGACTGCGGGGGGTATAGAGGAACCGGATATTCCGAAGAATAGCCGGAGGTTATTTAGGCAAAACAACTGCCCACATCCTCCTCATCTCAGTCCCAAAATCTTTGTATCTTGACAATTTCAGTGATAAAATCTTCAGACAAGATGAGACTTCTACCGTCGGCTGGAAATGGGGCCGCAACGGCTCTTCAGTCGCTTGCTATTGCACTGTTGACCCAGATAGGCTTGGCAACGAAGACCCCCGAGCCACCAAAGCTGTCGTTTCTCTATACAGCATATGTGGAGTGTGAACCAAACCTCATGAGCACGGTGGCTGGGCCACATGGTATACGCAAGTCCATCCCCATCGTGGGTGGAAACTTCAGCGGACCTCATCTCTCAGGTACCAGAACCTTCCATTTTTCAAACAATCTCCCTGAATTCAGAGTTTTTCTAACACAAGACAGGCAAGATCCTCAATGTCGGAGCAGATTGGGGTCTGACTGATCCTCGAACAAACATCTTCTCGGCAGATACCCGGTACAATCTACGCACTGATGATGGGGCAGACATATTTATTCAAACCTCAGGACCGAAAGGTCCCGATGGTCATTTGCACCTGCGGCTTGTGTTTGAAACAGGAAGTCCCAAGTATTACTGGTTGAACAATGTCGTCGGTATGAATATATACCTCATTCATTATGACTACAGTACTTTCCTGGGGAATTGCATTGCTGATATACTTTCCAGCGATCGGAATTTTGACATCTGGTCTGCCATCAGCGGGGAACTTGAGCCTGTTACGAATTGATGCTTGGAATGTAAGATGAGTCAACCCCGTCTGTCAAAGTTCTGTCTGACAACAATTATTGCAGTTTTCTTCTGACTGGAATGCGACACACTTTGTGAATAGCACGACTGTCGTGTGATAGAAGACAGAGGCAGAAGTTCCCCAGCAGGGGTTAACCTTTATACGCGGATGTATTAGGGATCCAATAGAAGTGCACAGTACTGGCTTGAGCTTTTATACAAATTAAGTCCCAGATCTATCAGCTTTCTATGTATAGCCCTGATTACATTAAACCTGCCAATTTGCCCCGAATAAGCACCTTTGTATTCACGTTATGCCTTCAAATCGATATGAACCTAGGTAGATCAGATTCCAATTAGCAATGTCTAGCACAACAGTTCCGGTATTAAAGCCTTACCTTATTCAAGGCTTGCAGCACTCTAAGTACTTCGCACCATACTTGCAAGGACTATCAGCAAGGACCTTGCAACACTGGGCGCCAGCCTTGGAAGCACAGTCACCACTGCCATTCTTGGACACAGCAAGAATCACACTCCCATCAGACAGCTTTTGACCAGCCTGATAAGGCGAAGAGCCACAGTAGTCGGAGCCGTAACCGTACTCGGACTTGGTCCAGTCACAGCCCCTGCCCTGGTAGATGCAGTCGTATTCGCCGGTGTTTAAGGCGGCGGCAGAGGAACTGGCGGCGTAAATAGAAGATCGAGAGGCGGATGGGATGCGGGAGACACGGCTAGCGAGTACTGAGCTAGGAGCAGCCCTCACGGATGGGACTGAGAAGGTTGCAGAAGAGGGTGTGAAAGAAGCGGAGGGAGCGGTTGTGAAGGAGCTGGCTGATGCCAGACTGGCGAAGAGGAGGGAGATGGAGGCGGCCTTGAACTGCATTGTGATGATAGCAGCGAGATGATTCTTAGGTAGAGAGAAGTTAGATGTTTGTAAGGAGAGCGAGGGCGAGGTAGAGCTATAAAGAATACAAGATTGAAAGAGGACGTACATAAAAAGAGTAGATAAAACGCACTGTGCAGGGGAACTATATCTCCGGTGATGTTAAGCTCGTGCCCTTGTCCAATAGGGGGGAAAAAGAAATTCAGCGTGTTGATGCCCACGCCTTACTCCGTCCAAAATTATTCTAACTAAAAATCTACTGCGATCGGCATCTTTGTTCACAAACTTGATCACCAACTGGGCCTTGAAATCAACAGATCAAGGGTGCTAGCGGATCCGGCCCGCCGACTCTAACGAAGAAAGGCAATCGACCATTAAGTTGAAGAGCTCGGAGGATCTCGGCCTCCACTTTCTTGCATGCCAGTCAAAGGGTCTGATCGATCACCACGAGGAAAATCCGATGAGATCGGGATGTAGCTTGTTGGCAGTTCATCCCCTGCCGTCAACGACTGTGATCGGCTTTGACGAAACTGCATTAGTGGAGCTTTGGCTGCGAACTAGACCACGTACAAATTCGCCTCTCCAGTCCCAGACGTGTTTTTCTCAGCTCCACTCGATAGTGTCGTGGAGATATTTCAACTCCATGGGGAATCCCTTCCTTTTTTGTCAGGTTGTATGTGAACTACTGTATCGTCCGCAGCCAGGTTTTGTTATGGACCCTGAGGAGTATCTTGCATGGTCCATCTGTGTCCGACGATCAATGTCCTACCATTATTATAAGTCCCAGTCAATACCCTTGTCAGGGATAGGCATTTCCTCTGGAGTCTATCATTTGATTTGTCAATAATCTTCATATCACCATGCAGTTCAAGCTCAGCACTCTTGTGGCACTCCTGGCGGTCGCTGCTCCCGCGCTCGCCAACAATGCCGTTGTAGATGGCCTGAACAAGATCAGCCAGGAAGCCGCCAAGTTGGAAGAGACCGCACGCAACATGAACTTCATCAGTGTGCTCCAAAAAGGACCTGTCAGTCTCCATGATCCCTCATCGGTCTACCTGCTTCCGGCGTATGCTAACTCTTCCTTAGCAAGTGATAGGGGGCTACAATCAAGAGGTCAAGGACAAAGCCACTCAAATCAACAGCATGCCCTCTTCGCAACCCCAGTGATGCACAGAGGGATGTCTGCGATTCCTGGGCCACGGTATGCAAATAGAAGGACCCGTTCCGCTAAAACCCGTCATCGGATATCTAATCCCTTCTCATAGTACTCCGAGAACCAAAAGCACCTGCTGTCGGCTCTGATCTACAAGACAGAAATGTTCCGCGCAATGGGAATGACCGACTTCGTGCTACAATTGCTACAAGCTGATGAATCCGCTAATGATGTAAGTTAACAAACTGTCTCTCAATCACAGAATATTAAATACTCATTATTCGATAGCAATACACCTTTGACCTATTCAACCTGGTCTCCAGCTGCAGTGGTGGTCTGGAGAAAATGCGGAACGAGTTTTCAGATGCATACAGCGAGGCTGTTCGTGTATACGCGGCATGATTTATAACACGGGTTCATTGCTAGAAATTTACAAATATGCTCGACGAGAGCCAAACTAAGGACCTTGTATTAGAAAAAATAAGATGCGGAGTCGGTGTATTCTGACCCGTTGATGCAAAATGTGTCTTTACACTCTGTAGGCCTGATGATGAGAGTTTGGCTGGCGAACTCATCTCTTGTGGATGGGGACCTATGTATATGAGAAAGTATGTGTCAGGAGATTGACCTCTCACTGATAGTATCATGGTTTTTCAAAGATCTTGGTTCCGCTGGGGCCAATGCGCAATGCGCAAGGCTTAATTGTGTAGTTGAAACCCCGAAGAGGCCGCGCTCATCTGCTGCCCACATGCAACTTCAGTCAGAAGAGAGATATAATTATGATCAAATCAATAGTGATACTATAAAAGTATTCGGAAGCTTGTGATTCTCGACGATTTTACAGGGTTGGAAGATAGGTGGAGGTCAAGGAGTGGCGATTGGTCAGCTAAGCTAAATAGGACCTTCAACTGATCTAGGCTGTAGTGAACAGGCCGGAAATCAGAAATAATTAATTCCAAAAGCAACATGGCATCTTCAGCAAAAGAGGAAAAAGACAGTTGTCAGGCGAAACGTGAAAAAAGTAACGACAGTGAGTTAGCGAGAAGGCGAGGACGGAAGCACATCACAGAAAGAGGTGGCGAATCTACTCGTCATCCTCGCTATCCTCCTCGTCCTCACTCTCGGCAGTCTCCAGCCACTCCAAGAAAGGCTGGGCAGCCTTGCGGATCTTCTTGCTGGTAGAAATGTCAACGTACTTCTTGCTAGCCTTAGCACCCCAGGCCTTGAGGGTCTCCTCAGACACGAGGTCGTGCTGGTAGTAGGCAAGCAGGATGGCGGGCACCTGAGCGATCAGAGCAGGGCGGTCCTGGCCGACGAAACGCTCAGTGCCACCAAGGAAAGCCTTCTCGTGGCGCTCGGAGGTGATCATCTTCTTGAGAAGCGCGGCGCGGTCCTCAACCTGCTTGGCGATCTTGTCGTCGAAGATGCTCTGAGCGAGAACGGCAACAGTCTTGTGCTTGAGCTCAATGCCGAACTCAAGGGCCTTCTTGTAGATGTCAATGTCGCTGACTTCGGTCACGCTACCCTTCTCCTCGGCAGTCTCCAAAATCCAGCTGCCGAGCTGCTCGTAGGACGAGGGGCCATCGGCCTCATCGTCTTCATCTTCCAAAACCAGGGAGCGCTTCAAGTCCGAGGGAAGGTCCTTGGCGCGGGCCTTGACGGCTTCCTCCGAGACATCGAAGGTCCACTCGTCGTCCTTGATCTCCTTCTCCACCTCGATGGTCTCGGCCTCGGACTTGATGCGGCGGGTAAGCTCATCGTCGCTACCGGCGTCCTCGGCATCACCATTCTCGTCACCGTTCTCGGAGTTGTTGCTATCGCCAGGGCTAGCGTCCTGGTCGCCGTTGGCAGCGGATCTCTCCTTCTTCTGCTCACGGCGAGCCTTCTTGTCCTTCTTCTCCTTCTTGCCACCCTTGGGGTTGTTGCGGACGATGAAGGTGCTCAGCTTGAGACGAGGGTCAACATCGGTGCGCTGACCGCACGCCTTGCAGTCCAGGGTGATCTTCTCATCCTTGATGATAACATCGGTCTCGGGGTTCTTGCACTTCTTGCAAAGCACAAACTTGGAGATGAACCCATCAAGGTAATCCTGGAGCTTGGCGGCGTCGTGGGCACCGTTGATGATCCAACGGTCATCGGAGGGCTTGGCATTGGCCTGGGCACCAAGTTCGAAACCGAAATACTTGATGACGTACGCAGCAGGGCGACTGAGGGAGTGGGCAACGGAGGGCAGGTTGACAATGACGGTCTTGATACCGTTACCCTTGCCTTCAATCTTGGACTGGATTTTCTCCATCTTGTAGCGGTAGAAGGGATCGGTAACATCCCGGCGAATGTTGACGGTAGCCATGGTGACGGTTGGAGGTGGTTATTTTGATGATTTTTCACGAGAACGGAACGGTGGGCTTGCGAAAAGGAATTGTGACGGAAATTTTGTCGACTGAACAAGACATGCGTGTGTCGAGTTCGGGTCTTTGGAGTTTCGTTTACGAGATGTGATGGTGACGGTGTCTGTTGTGACGATGGAGTCACAGTGGCAACAGGTAGTACAGGGAAGAGGTTTCAACCACAGGACCGGAGGTGTATGCTACAAGGTTTCGGCGCGCGAAACGTTTGCAGCTTGGGCGGCAGGTGGTGTTCGAAATGTTGCACGGAGGACGAATACATGAACAAGTCGGCAGTAGACTTCCTGGGGTGATTTCTCTTGGGGGCGAGAACGACCAGAGGTGTTCTTGAGGGAATCCGAGTTAGAGGCAGGAGACCCTGTGGTGGATAATTGATGGAAGTGATGATGGCGAAGCCAAACTAACCAGTTGGGGAGTGAATTAAACTGTGCAAAACAGCCGAAGCAGATGTAAGTGGGCTTCGCAGTGATCCTGGAGGCCAGCGAGACGAGTGGAAGAGGTGAAGTTGGGAACGAGCAGAAGAAGGTGGGCGAAGAGGAAAAGAGGATTTTAAGCGGGTCCGGCTTATGTCAGCCGGCACGTGTCTCGGACTTAGGCAGGTCGAAGTGATGCCGGCTCCGAGTAGATCGATGACCTTCTCTACTACTACAGTATACTGCTAACTCATTTTCTTTTAATTATGAAAATCGATTCGATTCTTTAAACGGAACTTTCCGCTCCCTTTTGCTTCTTTCAAACTTAAAAAAAAAACGTGAATAGTGGCCAGGGCTATGATGAGGTCAATCACCGATGCCCCACCATAACCCCAACCGCGGGATCGCCTGGTTCGTGATCGGGTGTCCGGTAAACGGGACTTTCGTACCTGACTTTCAAGCTTTTTGTGCGTGAAGCTATCACCTTGTCGCCTGCTGTCAACTACAATTACCGCCTGGAATTAGGGCGATCTATGGAACATAGACAGCCAGGATCACACATTCTAAAAAAGCTCCATCATGCCGGTAGACCTATCGCTGTATCTGGTCACAGACTCGACCCCGGCCATCCTCAAGGGTCGTGACCTGTGTACCGTCGTGGAGGAAGCTTGCAAGGGAGGTATGACAGGGGAATTGAATGACTACCCGAGAACTATTAGATCAGGCTAATTCCCGAGACTAGGTGTCACCATCGTGCAATATCGGGACAAAACCACCGATACTGGTGATCTCATCGCCACAGCCAGCAAACTTCACCAAGTCACCAAAAAGTATGGTGTTCCACTTTTGATCAATGACCGAGTAGATGTCGCCCTCGCTGTCGGTGCAGAAGGTGTCCATCTGGGCCAAGATGATATGGGTGAATCCTCCAGTCCCCTGTTTACCCCGCCAAAGATTTTCCCGCGGGATATTAATAATCCCGGGATACAGTGTTTGAAGCAGCAAAGAAGCTCCTGCCCAAGGATGCTATCATTGGAATCAGTACTTCCACGGTGGAGCAGGCTAAGAAGGCCATTGCCGATGGGGCCGACTATTTGGGCATCGGAGCGATGTTCGCCACTCCAACGTAAGTACTGGACACAGATGAAATCTTCGCAAACTGAGTTGTTAACGATAATATAGCAAGACAAACACCAAGGCGTTCCTCGGTACGGCAGGAACACAGGCTTTCTTGAGTGAGATCAGCGATTCATCAGTAGGCACCGTCGCCATTGGCGGTATCAACCACTCCAACGTGCAGCGTGTGCTCTACCAGTCCAAATCTCCCGCCAAGGGACTGGATGGAGTCGCCATCGTTAGTGCAATCGTTGGTGCCGAGGACCCCAAGGAATCAGCAGAGAAGTTGAACGAGCTGATCAAGAATACTCCCCTGTTTGCCTTGACACCTCAGCCCTCCCGGGCTAACGAGGTCGAGGCCCTGCTACAAGATGTGCCTGCGATCGTACGGAAGATGACCGAAGTACACCCCCTAGTGCACAACATGATCAACTTCGTTGTGGCTAACTTTGTCGCCAATGTTGCTCTCTCAATGTACGTCTTCCTCATCAAACCTGACATTCGCATTACTAACCGCCACCAGTGGCGCATCACCTATCATGGCACCCTACGGCGACGAAGCCAAGGACCTGTGCAAATTTGACGGTGCCCTGCTCATCAACATGGGAACACTAACCAGTGAGAGTGTGTCCAACTACCAAAAGGCCGTTCAGGCCTACAATGGACGCGGCAACCCCGTCATCTACGACCCAGTCGGTGCAGCCGCCACCGAGATCCGTCGCAATGCAGTCTCGACTCTGATGGCCGGCGGATACTTCGATCTGATCAAGGGAAATGAGGGCGAAATTCGTCAGGTCTGGGGAAGCAATGCCGTGCAGCAGCGCGGTGTCGACAGTGGACCTAGCACATTGGATGGCCAGCAGAAGGCCAAGCTAGCCCGCGACCTGGCTCGGCGAGAGCGTGCGTCTACCCGAAATTACTTTCCACGACATGTATATACTAATTCTCGCAGGTAACGTGGTCCTGTTGACCGGTGCGGTTGACTACCTCAGCGACGGCGAGCGCGTCATCGCTGTGGAGAACGGCCACCCATACCTTGGCCAAGTGACAGGAGTACGTTCAGCCTTCCCCGTACCAATTCCATTTGGGGAAATCCCACTAACAAGTACTCTTACCAGACTGGCTGTGCCATCGGCTCGGTGTCAGGTTGCTTCCTGGCCGCCCATCGTTCTGACAAGCTCCTCGCCGTGCTGTCGGGTCTCTTAATGTTTGAGATTGCTGCCGAGAACGCTGCTGCCAAGGAGTACGTCCGTGGACCGGGAAGCTTTGTGCCTGCCTTCCTCGATGAGCTGTATGCGATTCGGACGGCTGCGGGTAAGGGTGATGATGGCTGGTTTGTGGGTCGTGCTAAGGTGCACGAGGTGAAGTTGTAGATTGCTAGATGGTGGTAAAATATGTACATGGCTAGATGAAAATGGCTATACTGAGGGATGACATGTTGGAACAATTGGAATGGATCATTTGAGTTACAAAAGTCCTTTCCGTATAATTAGTTCACCCAGTTGGCGCTGAATGCGGTGAAATGCAACGCTGAGAGTAGGTGATGCCCAATGAGAACTAAATAATAGAAGATTGTTCAGACTCTCATCCTGATCGTGGCTACTCGCCTCATCTACTGGCCTGACCGTGGCCCTGTATCTAAAATTAATGTATGGCTGTGCAAGTTCTGGTGTCTTGGGGGCCTAATCCGAGGACGGTCATCCCGATCCAGTCAGCACCCGCGATCTACATCATGTATACTCGATCAAGATCTTATCTGAGATCTGTCTCAGTAGAAACTCTCCGCAATTAAGTTAGGCGCCCGGCAAAGGCGTCCACTTTCTTAATCGTATCCACGGTCCTGCGCCAGTTCGGGATATTGATTCGTGAATCAGGATGAATACCCAATGTCACTTGAGCTCAGGTTGTCAGCATAGGCGCGAGTCATTTGCTTCTAGCTACTTAACTACGTCCATGGTTTCTAAATTGAGCGATTATGGATAATCTAAGGAGATGACTTGGAATATGAAAGCGCCATGAGATAACCTCGACATCCTCCCATCATCAACAACCATCCTAACAATCCAATAACTATTCAATATCCTCTCATTACATCCACAACACTACCCTCTCAAGCCCCTCAAAATGAAGTTCATCACCCTCGCTACCACTCTGGCCGCTGCCACCACCGCCATCGCCGCCCCTCACACCCCTGCCAAGCGCGATCTCTACCCCATCTCCCTCACCGATCTCTGGGCAAGCTACTACGGCCAAACCAAGCCCGAAACTACCCTCGTCAACTTCAAATTGAGTGACCCCAACACCAATATCAACACTTCCTGCAACGCTGCCTGGTAATTTAAGCATTTCCAACCACTCCCTGCCTTCCTTACCCAACTCTGTCCTATTCCAAAATTCCCCAATATAAAACAATGCTAAGGCTGATTCACTACAATACAGGTCCATCGGCCAAACCGGCACCCTCAAGTTCAGCTGTGCTGATCCATCCTACCAGCTGAGCTTCCCGAATGGCATCTACAATGTCGAGGACTTTATGATTGAGATTTCGCGGCCTGATGAGTCGGAGTCGGGACAGGGTCGGGCTTATGGGGAATCGTGGAAATGTGAGAAGCAAGATGGATATCCGTCGGAGACTTGTGCTTGGGATGGTGTTTTTCATGTTGGTGTGAGCAAGTAAAGATTTTAGGGGGATAGCATTTGCATTTTTGGGGTATTTTAGAGGGTTGTGGTTTGTTTATAGGAAGAGGGATTGGGCTATTTGTTGTATAGGCTGGCTATTGTCTTCTGATACTTGCCGCTCCTTTCATAGTAAACTTTCTTGACTGTGATAAGTTCTCTCTGGTTTTTGTTTAGATTGAGTAAGCTGCATAGTTCTTTGGTAAAAGGAAAGTCCGTTGAAAGGGAGTAAATGGTGATGTCCATGCCTTTCCAAAAGAAGCCATGTCTACAATACCATTCCATAAAATGGGTTAGCCCGATATAAAGTCCATATCGACCCGATAGTACTCCGTACACCATCAGGCACTAACTTCATAGTCCGACCCGTTCCCCTCGGAAGTTTTCCCCGCATCTCCTGAGTTCTCCGGCCCGGCAATCGCCGCTTCCAACTTCTTCCCTTCATCAACAACCCTCTAGATACCCTCAACCTACGATTCATCCTTTCAAACGCACTACCTATCATCATGTCTGTCGTTTCTCGCGCCAGTCGCATCCGTAAGTACCCCAAGCTACCCATCGGGCATGTAACAAGCTAACATAAACCAGGGAACCCCGCATTGTTGTACGTCAGATCAAGCCAGCCCTCCATTCTACCCAACGCCATCGAAACAACTCAAACTAACTCTCTCAAAACAGCGTTTGCGATATCCAGGATAAATTCCGCAATGCCATCTACGAATTCCCCAAGCTGTACATACCATCAATCCCAATCCTAATCCACCCCCTTCCCCTCCATACCATATCACACCATACTAAAAGGCATAACCAGTGTCAAAACAACCGACAAACTCGTCCGCGCCGCCAAAATCCTCTCAATCCCAACCTACATCTCAACGCAATCCCGATCCAAACTCGGCCCCACAATCCCCGAACTAACCACCCACCTCTCCGGCCCACACATCGTCGCCGACATCGACAAAACCCTCTTCTCAATGATAACCCCCGAGATCGAAAAGCAACTACCCGTGAAAGCGCAAGACCCATTGGACGTCCTCCTCGTCGGAATCGAAACACACATCTGCGTCACGCAGACAACGCTCGACCTACTCGAGCGCGGACATAGAGTGTACGTGATCGTCGACGGGGTGAGTAGTATTAATGCTGAGGAGAGGGGGGTTGCGTTGGCGAGGCTGCGGGATGCGGGGGCGATTGTGACGAGTAGTGAGAGTGTTTTGTTTGAGATTATGGGGGATGCGGGGCATGAGGCGTTTAAGGAGATTAGTGGGTTGGTTAAGGAGAGTAAGGAGGAGACTAAGGCGGCGATGGGGGTTTTTTCGAAGATTTAGAGGGTTGGACGTTGGATGATTTGGGTTCGTGGTGAGAGGTATATTGTTGACTTAGCGAGGGATGTTACGGGAGGAAACAGGATGAGAGTATTCATATGTGAGGTCAGTTTGGATATGACTATGTTATCCTGACCTAGAGTAGCATCGCCGGCCACTACAAACCTTAAGAAAAAGACAAGAAAACGGATTCTCCCAGAAACCAGACAAAAAAAAAGCCAAACGCCCGCTCCATATCCCCATGTTTTGAGAAGATCATGAAGGAAGACAAACTCGCTCGCTAAGACAAGAGAAACGTACAAATAAGGGCAGACTTGGGGTTCCTCCCAGCTGCGCAACCGCTCACTTCTTATTGCCCTTGGCCTCAGTTGCCTTCAGCCAAGGGAAAGCCGAGCCACCACCGATCGGGTTCGCACCCGAGCCCTTACCCGAGCCGCTCGAAGATGAGCGAACCGGAGCCTGGCCAGGTTCCTGGGGAGCGACAACAGTAGACGAAGTCGCCTGGCCAGAGCTCCGGGTCGCCATCTTCGATGGCTTGAGAACAGTCATCGAGCGAGGCTTGGCCTTGTTCTCCTCGCTCGGCTCGGGCTTGGGCTCGCGGCGCCAAGATCTCCAGACAGCCGCACCCTCAGGCTTGGCCGGCAGCTCATGCAAAGCCGTGCGGGCCGACGCAGCTCCCCCAGCCGTCAGGCCAGTGCCGGTCTCCTGCAGACGCGGCTTCTTCGCGGTGTCGGCTTCACCGACAGAGGCGCGGGCAGAGGCAGGCGCAGAGGCGGACTGCTGCTTGCGGGCGGGCTCACCGATCACCCCGACTGTGCCCGTGACGAGGGACTTTTGAGGGAACTGGGGGTGGGCGGTGTTCGGTGCGGTATGCAGGAACTTGTAGACCCAGTCCTTCTCGGGGCGAACGAGGGGGACGGAAACACGGTTGCGGTCGTCGTCGCTCATGATGACCTTATCCTGGGAGAACAGGATATCCGCATTGTGAGACCGCATCACATCGCTGCCCAGGATGATCTGAATAGTCTCATCCTCTTGGGTTGTCTCTCGCACCAGGAAGCGGATGGTCAAGGCGGGGAGCTGCGGGGTGGGACTGGCAGAGCGCGACGAGGCCTGGTGGATGCTGGCTTCGGGGAGGTAGAGAACCAGCTTGATTGAGGAACGGCCATCTGCGTCGAGAACTACCTGGTCCTCCAGGTCAAGCTTGCGGACCATGGAGGAGCCGAGGGACGAGACGAAAGAACCCGAGCAAATTGCCGCGTACAGGAGGGAGTCGTTGGAGTAGTTGGTCGTCAGCCAGCACCGGATGATGGACGGAACGGGACCAAGCAGGAACAGGCCCGGAGGTGGAGACAAGGGCGACGCACTGAACGAAGAGTCGATCACCCGGCTACTGGTGTCGAGGCGCAAGCTGTTGGTCCGGGTAGAGTGCAGCGACACTCCCGAGAAGCTGAGTCGCGCATCTGAGCGGTGAGATAGCGAGCGCTCAGTCAATGGGTGACTACCCATACCCATACCACTGCCAGTGCGCAACGGAAGTTCCGTACTGGACCGATTGGCCTGCCCGATGTATCCATGGTTGGCGCTCTCGTCGAAGCGAACGCTATTCGCACGCGAGGCACCCCGGCGCGGCTCATCCTCTCCATCAAGGCCGCCCATCGCGGAGCTAGTCATGGTGTGAGAATCTCCCTGGTCGAAACCCTTGAACTGCTCGGGAGGGGAGTTGAAGGCAGGCTCTACTCGAGAAAAATCGTTAGCTTAGTCCAACGCGGGGATGATAGCTGCTCAATACAGTACCTATTGGGATTGGACCGCCGATGGGAATAGGATACGGCGAGAGAGGACCATTCCAGACACTCTTCAGCTTCGCATCGTCCTCGCGCCTTCTCTCAAGTCTGGCAATCCTCGCACCCTGCTCAAGCTGTTCTCCATGTAGATTCTTAAGCTCATCGACGATTCGCCAGATGTCGTCACGGGAGGCGAAGGGGGACTGGGCATCCATTGCCAGGTGTGGTGGATAGACGGAAGCGAACGTAGATCGGTAGTCTAATGAAAGCACTTAGCGGGGTAGCTGAAAAGCTCATGGAAGTGACCAACCTGGTATTCACAGCACTTGAGGCCGAAACGAGAGCTTCGAGGGTCAGGTCGACCTCGGGTGGGCCAGATCGCTCTCAACACCAGCTCGACTTCAGATCAACTCCTCCCACCTTCGTATGTGTGACGGCCCCCACGGCGGGCCGTCCACGCACTGCAGAGTACAGAGTATTTTGAGCGTATCCAGAATATTGAGTGGGTGATGAAAGACGAGATGAAGCAGGTGTTGAACGCGGAGCGCGGGGAAAAAGTGACGGTTCGGAGAGGTGGAAGAAGAACAGACCGCGGTGACGAAAGTTGTTGTGGTCGAAATAACGCAATGGTGGTATCAGGTCGAATAGAAGCGAATATATAAGCCAGACGCACACAAATTATACGCGTTCGAATACTCACGTGCGGTGTGGCAGCCAGAGATGGGGGAACGTAGTCGTTAAGAGGGAGGAGGATTCCGAGGATAGAACCAGGGCGATGCGGAGCAGAAGAGTCGTGACGATGGGAGGGCTGAGGCCGGGGTACGAAACCGTCAGGCGACGAATGGTCAAGGTCGAATTTTTAAAGTCAAGGCAATTGGGTATTCGTGAGGTTGGGATGGAGGCCGCTGACATCTGGGGAGTGAAGTAGTGGAGAGGGGGGCGTCATGCACGAGGGGAGTTGATCTAGACCGCTTCCGTGGACTACTCCACTAACGGTCTTAACACGAAACTTCCATGTAGTATATAGTATCGGTTGACTAGACTAGACAGAAACTACTGGAGATCTCTATGTAGCTCATGAATTACAACACCAATTCCATGCCGGAGTGCTCTAAGGGTCTTGCATTTTGTTTATCCTGCTTGGTTAAGATTAAAAAAATCCAGCTCCGAGAGAAACCTATGTTTACATTTGCAAAGAAATTCACCGAGGAGCCTCGCCCCATGCAGGGAACACCATCGGCAGAACTTCCGGATCCTGCTCAGGCCAATTGGCCCGAATGGTCTTGAGTACCTCCTCATAGACGATCCGGTATCCATCTGCTGTCAAGTGTAGTCCTGTAAATCTTGGTTAGCCCAGTGCCCGCAATGCAAACAACATGTCATTCCCCACTGACCATCCGTAAACAACCCGCTGAACTGCTTATTACTAGGCGCATCTCGGGATCCAATCAGAGCCTGACCCTCTTGCCAGCCCACAGTAGACATAAACGAGGACCAGATATCCGCCACGGGGACATTCAGCGAGGCCCCAACCTCCTTAGCAGCTTCGACATAGATCTTGGTTGTATGAGCTGTCCGGCTGGGATGGGGGGTATCCTTTGCATTATCAAAGTCCTCGAGCTGGTACTCGTTGATGGGCGGGGGAGTAATGATCATGATACGGGGGTTTTGGGCCTTGGTGGCCGGGTGCTGGATGAGCTTTTGCAGGTTTTCTTTGTAGGTTTCCAGGGGGACGTGCTGCGTATGAGTGGGTACACAGGCATCGTTTGCGCCAAAGAAAATGGTCTAGTCTTGTTAGCTGTTGTGAAGACGAGAGTGCTTGTAGCAGCTGGGCTGGAGATCGTACCATGAGCCGGACATTGGCTGTTTGAGGAGAGGGGAAAATCTTGCGGAAGATTTTGATGGCGTGAGCGGTGGTATATCCTCTGTTGAAAATGGGATTAGTTGATAAAAGATCTCCACAGACAAGCTATAGTAATTGTCTCTGCTTACCCAAATCCCCGGTTAATCACATCCAGCCGGCGGCTATAAGCTAATAAACAGATCAGCATGTTTACCAGTTAATTTTGGTAGATCATTGATAATTGAATACATACCATGCTGCAATCCTGCACCAAAAGCGAAGCCCAGACTCTGGTCCGAAGACATCTCGGTGATGGAGTCTCCGAAGAGGATGAACTGGTCATAGGGCCGGCCGGCATCCTCGTCTTGGGTAGTAATGCCCGTCATGATTAGATCTTGAGAGTCGATAGAATAGGCCGATTGGCAGTGGTCCTTCTTAGCAATCAGTCAAATTTATCAAAAATTGACAGGGAATGGACCCTTTTAAAGCGAGAATGGTGGGGTTGAGAGCCTCCGTGACAAAAGGGACGAAAGTGGGGGGTTCGTTGTTCATTGCGCGAGCTTATCGGCCACGCGGTTGATCGGTGTTTGGTGTGTTTCTCCACCAATGGCCGACCGAACCTCATCCTTTCAACCGGAGGCTATGTGGTCAACTTGTACTGGATCGAGACGAGTACAGTCCAGATTTCAACATATGTCTGGAGATTTGGAATGCTTTCATAAAGGCTAGCTTTGTAACCAGACTTCATTGTTTAGTCGTCCTAGGCTAGTGGCAAATCGTGTCTACTTCGAGTCAATACCCGCCACCAATAGGAGGGCAGCCAACAGAGCAGCCAATCGTGATACACAATGGACAAAGCTGCAAAGCTCCCTCTCCCTTTCTCCATAAAGGAAAGCGCAGTTTTATGCGCCCATGCATATCCTGCAGGTTGATATCATCAGAATCCAGGCCGTTGGACTGTCGATCGGGGGCACTGAGCACCAGAGGGAGAATCTCAAAGCTTGTGTATCCCCGCCATCAACAACAACAATAACACCCCTGTTCAGCCACAGTCATCATTTGTTGAGCCGGGCATAACCATCTGCATAGTATCCTTGTCAAGGCTTGAGGTAATTCGCATGATTGGGCTTCAGAGATGAATTTTCTGGACCCTCCCTCGATACTTGAGCCCTCCACTGCCAAGCGACCCGCCCCCAGCGATCGCCCCGAGCGGAGACAACAGGCATCGGGGGCATGGATGACAGCCGGGCGTATGGGGTACATCCGGGACTGGTGTCAGGTGTGGCACGGGCGATAGTGTCTCAGTAGACTCAGCACAGCAAGACTGACTAGTTAGTTAACTAGTTAACTTAGCTAGGTTGAGTCACGGTATGCAGCCGCCCAGGCAGATGTACTCGTGAATTGGTACTTTGTGTTGCCCTCGAGCCCGAGTCAGGTTTGTCTCAGATAGTAGGCAGCATCCTGTCTATTTGAGGTCAGCAGTCGATGGTGACAGGAACAGTCAGATGGTTGTAGAGAAGGATCAAATGGATGGAGCCCGCACTGCTCTCCCTCTGCTCATCTGCCTTCCGTGTAAGCTCTGGGCATTGGGGACTGACCAATCATATATAATATGATTCGTTCTGCGAGATGGAGGTCGGCTCCCGGGCATCACTTCTGGAAGAAACCGCGTTGGAACTAGCCATGAAGAGCAAAAGGGTTAACAAGTCAATGCGAGGCCACACGCTTCCGAGAGCCGATCGGCGGGAAGCGCGGGGATGAAAGTAACGGCGAGAGGCAAATTGGAGAGCGGGCCTTTCATGAAGCTTCGAATGAGAGGGTCGAATATTTGAAAGGGTGGGCGTTTAATATAAATGCTGCATAAAGGATTGCCTCTGAACAGGGGCCATAGTAATATTCATTGACAGCCGTTGAACTTGGAAGATGATACAACCATGTGGATAATGTGGACGGTGGAGTGGAAACTACAACAAACTCACCTGACACGCGCTGTCCAGTCGATCATCCGCCTACTCCCACTTTCTTCTTCGTCCTTCGTTCCACTCTGATCCGACAAGCACATTTCGACTATTTACAGGTTGTTTCTGCTTCTCTTGATACATATTCAAGGGAAGTATGCTTGTTGGTGAGTCAATAACCCCCTTTTTTATATTAAATCCTTCTATACATGAAGCCACAATCTCGTGCTGCCCGAGCAGGGTATAGCTTCTCCCCGACCCAACCTTGCGTCAATGTGGAGCCGTCCCCCCGTCTTTTCTTGACCGCACAGCACAGAAAACTAATCCTAAGACTTTCACCCCTCCCCAGGCTCTGGCGTTCACATTCGAAGCATAGCGGCTTCTCACCAGCGCCATGCCTCGCTCTGTGCCACAAGCCTCGCATGAGCAGGACGAGGGCGACCCCGAACCAGCCGCCCCAACCTCCCGCACCGCGCCCCCGTCTCCAACCGCCTACCGGCGAGCTCAGAGCTACCTCAACGAACCACACACGGGCTACCAGTCCCTCGAATCCCATCTAGAAATCGGTGAAACGACCAGTCTCCTTGCCGCTGAGGCTCACCGTCGAGCCCCGCGGCGATCATACACAAGCGCCTCCGGCATTTCGGGTCCCGACTCCCTGCGCTATCTCCTGACGGCGGGTAGCCTCCGCCGCACCGCAAACCACAGCCGGACCAACTCACAAGGGAGGCGGTTTAGTCGTCGACCAAGTTTGGGCGATGAAGATCGACCGGCGAGTTTACCAGCGTCGACCAAGGACGGGTTGACCGCCTCTTCATTCCTGGATGAGCGGACCTGGTACGATCAATTTACGTCGACCGACTGGGTACATGACAGCATTGCGGATGGAGCGCGTCTGCGACAGCTCAGACAGCGCAAGGATATCCGCGGGCGACTCCTGGCCTGGTTTGATGGCGCGCAGGGATGGGTTTTGGTCGCCCTGATCGGATGCATTACGGCGGCGATTGCATACTTTGTGGATGTTACAGAGGATGCGATATTCGACATGAAGATGGGGTATTGTGCACACAAGCTCTTTGCGAGCAAGAGCGAGTGCTGCGGGGAGGGGGTCACCACATGTACCAACTGGCGGTCCTGGTCACAGATCTTCCGCCCGTCTAGTTCGGAGAATCAGTGGGTCGACTTTACGTTGTTTGTCGCCTGGGTTGTGGCTCTGGCTATGATCTCATGCGCCTTGACTATGCTCACCAAGACGGTAGTCCCGTCGTCGATTTCACTGACTACCCTGGATGAGAACCTTGGTGCCGAGGCGCGTGGCACCAAGCGTGGAACTGGTACCGATGACTCGGGCTCCCCAAGCTCGCAAACCAGTCCACATGGGACATTCCCTAATCACCCGCCCCGTCCGGCCATGATTTACTACTCTGCTGCGGGCAGTGGAGTTGCCGAAGTCAAGGTGATTAACAGTGGATTCGTGCTCCACGGGTATCTAGGCTTGAAGACCCTAGTAGTCAAGACAATTGCTTTGATCTTCAGTGTTGCATCCGGTCTTAGTTTGGGCAAGGAAGGCCCCTACGTACATATTGCGACCTGTGTCGGCAATATCTGTTGTCGGCTGTTTGCCAAATACAACCAGAATGACGGAAAGCGACGAGAAGTGCTGAGTGCAAGTGCTGCCAGCGGTGTTGCCGTCGCCTTTGGCGCTCCCATCGGTGGTGTGCTCTTCAGTCTAGAGGAAGTTAGCTACTACTTCCCACCCAAGACCCTGTTCCGAACGTTCTTCTGCTGTATCGCAGCCGCGCTGTCCTTGAAATTCCTCAACCCGTATGGAACTGGCAAGATTGTTCTCTTCCAAGTCCGTTATAATACGGATTGGGAGATTTTTGAGATCATAATCTTCGTTTTCCTGGGTGTGCTTGGTGGCGCCCTCGGTGCTTTCTTCATCAAAGCCTCGAGTTGGTGGGCCCGCAACTTCCGTCGCATCCCGGCTATCAAGCGCTGGCCAATGCTGGAGGTGTTCCTCGTCGCCGTGCTCACGGGTCTGGTCAGCTTCTGGAATCGATACACCAAGCTGCCCGTGACGGAATTGCTGTTTGAGCTCGCTAGCCCATGTGAAGGAGAGTCGCGGTCGAGTACGGGACTTTGCCCTCGTGAAGATGGCATTGTTGAGATCATCCAATACCTCCTGGTGGCATTCGTAATCAAGAGTCTTTTGACCGTTGTCACATTCGGCATCAAAGTGCCCGCTGGTATCTATGTGCCGTCCATGGTTGTTGGTGGTCTGATGGGCCGAATTGTCGGACATGCCGTGCAGTACTGGGTCGCGAAGAACCCTACGTTCTTCCTGTTTGACTCCTGTCCCAACGTTGCAGGGATGGAGTCCTGCGTTACGCCTGGTGTCTATGCAATGGTCGCAGCTGGAGCTACCATGTGCGGCGTCACCCGATTGTCCGTCACTCTCGCCGTCATCCTCTTTGAACTGACCGGAAGTCTGGACCATGTCCTGCCTTTCTCGCTATCCGTTCTGTGTGCCAAGTGGACCGCAGATGCCATTGAACCAAGAAGCATCTATGTAAGAATCTCGGCCCTACATCTGGTCATCGCTTGCAATATACTGACTGTGACTAGGACTTACTGACCGACATGAACTCCTACCCCTTCCTTGACAGCAAACTGCAGCCTCTCTCCGATGCCGAACTCGGTGATATCGTGCGACCACCCCACAAGGGCCGCATCATCGATATCTCCAACTCCCCCTTCGTCTCTGCATCCGCCCTGCGCACAAAACTGGAACATCTCCTGATGGCGGGTGAATTGGACAGCGGCCTGCCAATCCTCCGTGATGGTACCCTGACTGGTCTCATTCCCGCGCCGGATCTTGAATTTGCACTCGATAGCCTGGGTGACGACGAGGATAACACCATTTGCCTGATGGCGATGGATGCCTCTGTCGCGATTTTTGATAGTGAGAATGAAGACGCGGTGCAGGAGGACTTTACCCGGTTCATTGACCCGGTATGTGTACTCGTTGCGGAAGTTGCCCTGCCTGGATGCTAATATTTCCTTTTGTTTGATAGGCACCTGTCTCCCTGGACGTCCACTCCCCCATCGACCTCGTTTACCAGTGTTTTGCCAAATTGGGTCTGCGGTATCTCTGTGTGCTGCAGAATGGCCAGTATGCGGGCTTGGTACATAAGAAGGCCTTTGTGAAGTTTATGAAAGAGAACGAGAAGGCATAGTCGATGATCCTGAGCATTGAGCTCACTCACATTTTCATTTCAAGTTGCATAGTCATTTCGTTCTTGTCCATATTTCATGTTTTTTTTGGTTTATTTTCTTTCTCGGAGCATTGGCGGGTGTTTCTTCGGCATGTTTCTGGTGGTTTTCCTCTCCTTCGACCGAATATTTTGCATCTAGCCTTGCATATACACCTCACCATATGACTTGAATCACTTGATCTTGATTTTTCCCCTCATCAATGCTTCTTCCTCTTCGTGTATTCTTGCTATATTCTGCACCTAGTCAATTTCCATCCACGATTTCTCCTACCGCAGTTACCACCATATCCGATGTAAAGAAGGGGGGATGGGGTAAAATGACCCCCCACGAAACTCAGGAGAAGCAACAACTGATCATGTGGCCTATAATTTGAAAATTTGAAATTGCAGCTGGTCCGTGTAAAGTCCTGAATGCAACGGATCTTCGCTAAAGATTCCATTGGAAAAATCCTTTCGTACTTTTGTCAGCCGCGTAGGCCGTAGGGGGGTTGTGATGAACATCTCCCCCACGTGTCAAAAGAAACCAGTCGATCCAATCATTTGTACATATGCTGTACGAAGTGCTGTGGTTGCAAGTTAAAGTACACAAGTAGGGCTGTGACCGGTTTCCGGGATCTTAGGGCATACTTTGATTCGTGTATGTCATTTTTTGAATCGATGGCAGTGCACTGTGACCGGGATATTGGGATGAGCCGATGAGGATCCTTCAAACCCGAACAGCAATACGGAGGTGATGTGTCTTCCGTTATGGAGCCGTTTGGACGGAGACGACGGAGTTGCTTAGATGTTCAGCTCCGCCCGCCATAAACCAGATCACATTGTCATCCACAGCTTATTTATCTCTGAAGTAAGATGCTACAGTATTGTATGGAGTACAGTAAGGCTGTGAGACAGTACCTACATGGACCCCTACACAGCCGCAGTCATTCCTCGGTGTACATGTATCGGGATACCTGTAAGGGGTAAGCCCAGAGTCAGGGTCCCACAGGCTTCAATTGGCCCAATCAAATAAGCGTCGGAAGTTTGGCATTGCAGAGCCGGGCAAGCCTTCAAGGGATGAGACTTGTAATTCGAGCATTGAATATACAATCCTGTTGAGTTATCGGTATCCACTATCCCCGTAAAACCGAGTGTCTAGTCAGTGTCCACCATCCGGTAGTAGTGTCACGGGGTCAACAGTGATTACGATCGGTGGCTGCGCTAATCAATTCGCTAACGGTGACTAGACTCGGCAGGTAGCTTTTTTGGTTGTTTGTTTGGGATTTAGATTTTTTTTTTGGACTGGGTTTCGTTTGTCAACTATCAGATGTTTATTAGTTGTATCTTATTCTAATACATACTGTACAAGATGTAGGCGAGGGGAGCTGGTGCAGGAGCAGTCATCTGACCATTTCTTAAATGATAAGTCCCGGTCAGCATCTTCGCAGCATTTTGCCATTTTATCATTTTGTCTTTTTATCCCCTTGATCGGGATTTATTGAGTTTCCTGCTTTGCCGCCGAGAATTAGGATTTACCCCAGCTAAGGCTTGAAATCAATCAGAAAAACAAGAGATGGAATATCAACAATTAAGAATTCAGAATTTTCCTCGATTTGATACCCACTATGTACTCCGTAGGTAGAAAGACTAGAATGACGACCCAGTTCTATGTAGATAGTCTAGATAGTCTAGACCCCCTTTCCGCGTTGTCCGCACGCCTCTCACCGATCTTTTTCGCATGACATTCTTAGATTGCTCATCCTTGCTATTTTCTCCCTTTCTCCGTCCCTTTTATTTGGTACTTGGATTTTGATTTTGATTTTTGATTGTTTTTTTTTTGCTCGGCTCTAATTTTAGGGTTTTTTTTTTGTTTTGGTTTTCCCTTTCACATAAGCAAAAAAAAATGTGCACATGACCCCGTTGTGTTATTGATCCAAGACCGATCCAGATGGCGAGATCCACTTCTTTCTCTTTCTCCTGGTTCTTCTTCCCGGAACACTTGCGTTTACATGCCGGGCATCTTGGTTCATGTATATAATGAGAAGAATCCAATCTTCGGTGAACATGTTGCGGTGTAAGGGGCTTTGAAGATTATCTGGCTTTTATCCTTTTCTACAGCTTACATTCCGGCTTTCGCCCTGTCCAGACTCAACTGAAGTACATACAAGACACTCTTTGCATTCCATACTTATATACCCATTCCACCCCAATTCCTATCTACTCCCACTCTCCTCTCTTCTCCCGGAGTATACACAACACAATGTCTCTAGCTCGTCACGTCCTCCGCTCCTACCGAGCAGGTCCCAGCACCTTGCCAACAGTCACTCGCATCCAACCCTTCTCAACTACCCGACCCAACCGCCTCCAAACCACCGACAAAAAGAACCGCATCCCCGAAAAAGAAGTCCCCGTCACAGACTACGATGCCGGCCACAGCTCCGCCCACAAACACACCGTCCACGTCTTCCAAGACGGCGCAACCCCCCACACCAACATCCCCCCAGCCTGGCAAGAACAGGAAGCCGTCAACCCGCTCACCCGCGATGTCTACGAACAAATGCCCCATACAATGCGCAACATGACCATGTTCGGCAAAACAGTCATCATCACCGGCGGTGCCCGCGGTCTGGGAAACCACATGGCCCGCGCCTGCGCCGAAGCCGGCGCAAAGAACATTGTCATCTTCGACGCGAACCAGGAACTGGGAGACGAGGCCGCGGCCGAGCTGCACGATAAGACAGGTCTACCTATCTCTTTCTACCGGGTGGACGTGCGCGATGCCGCAGCCATCACTGCCTCGGTCGAGGCCTGCGTGGAGAAATACGGTGTGCCAGATGTCCTGATTAACTCTGCCGGTATCGCGGACTCTAACATCAAAGCCGAGTCCTACGACGTGGCCATGTTCCGCCGTCTCATCGACATCAACCTCACAGGCTCATTCCTCATGTCGCAGGCCGTTGGTCGTGCAATGATCGCAGCCCGTAAACCCGGTAGCATCATTCTGGTTGCTTCCATGTCTGGATTGGTCGTGAACTACCCCCAGGAGCAGAGCTGCTATAACGCGTCCAAGGCCGGTGTGATTCAATTGGGCAAGTCGCTGGCGGCGGAGTGGGCCAAGAATGATATCCGGGTTAACTGTATTTCCCCGGGTTACATGGACACAGCGCTGAACCGGGTCCCGGCTCTGGAGGCGCAGAAGAAGATCTGGAAGTCTTTGACTCCGCAGAACCGATTGGGTAATGTGGATGATCTGAATGGTCTTTGCGTTTTCCTTGCTTCGGATGCGTCCAAGTTTATGACGGGTGCGAACTGTGTGATTGACGGTGGTTATACTTGCTACTAAGCAAGTTAATTGCGACTGCGGTTCGTGGTGGGAGAAAAAATAAGATCGATTCGTTGGAAAATACGAGTACTTTCGGAGGGTGGTTTTTGTTGATTCTGAGAGATTCTGTTTTTGTTTGATTGGGGGCTTCTGTCAGTTTCAGTTTCCTGTCTTTTTTTTTGGTCTGTTAGATGTAGAAAGGTAGAGGGTTGTACCATGGATAGATGTCAATCTTAGTTCTATATTTACCCCACACCTGCCTCCACTTTTTATGGGGACTCACGATACCCTCGAGCCGCACCCCCACGAGAGGGGGAGCTAAATTCCCAAGTACAGATGTAGAGTAAGCCACTAGATCCTTGCTAACTAACTAGAAAGGGGTCTAGATGGAGAGTCCAAATGGAGAGTCAGGAGTGATGTGAAGAATACAAGAAAAAGCCCAAGGAAAGACTTCACTAAGTTTTATTGTCTAATGCTAGAATTCCTTCTGATCCTCTTTTTAGACCTCGTGCATTTCTATTCCGGGCTCCTTTGCTCGGCACCTTGTACGCATTCTTTTCTTAGAAGTGTGTCAACTAATTTGTCAAATTAGGTGTAGGGTCAAATTAGGTGTAGGTCTATACTTCCCCACCACCTCCCCTTGGGTACACATGATGTCACGTCCCATTTACCCCCACGCGGGGTTGACCGACTAATGAGGGGAATATTCAACCTAACTTTCTTCCAAACACATACCAGAGTATTCAAATTTGTCTTCTGATCAAAGAGATACATACCTCAAGTTCCTCCGTGATAAGCAAATTCATACCACCAACAAAATATAAAAGCTCCGCTACGCTTCGCAATCATGGCATCCCACCGTCCCTACGAATCCAAGCTTGGAATCGTAACCGGAGGATCTCGAGGAAAGTCTATTGATTTCAATCAATTCAATCTCACAACTGACCTGAACCATCCAGGCATCGGCGCCGCCGTAGCCCAAAGACTCGCCGCCAAAGGCTGCAATCTCCTCCTAGTCTACACATCCGACTCCTCTACAAAGCCCACCACAGCACTATGCGAGCAACTTGCATCCACGCACACAATCCACTGTACGTCTATCCAAGCAGATCTCTCCAATCCCACCGAAGCATCAACCACAATCCTCGAAGCCGCCAAAACCCTCTTCCAAAGCTACAACCCCTCATCAGCCCTCCAAATCGACATCCTCATCAACAACGCCGGCGTATCCTCAAATCAACACCTAAACGACCCCCACCAAGGACCCATCAACATCACCGAGTTCGACAGCGTCTACAAAGTAAACGTCCTAGCCCCACTCCTCCTCACCCAAACCGTCGCACCCTACCTTCCCAAAGACCGCTCGGGCCGCATCGTAACCGTCTCAAGCGTATCCTCCTCCATAGGCTACCAAGGCCAATCTGTATACGCAGGCAGCAAAGCCGCCGTCGAAGCCATGACGCGCGTCTGGAGTCGCGAGTTGGCGGAGCGGGCTACTGTTAATGCGGTGAATCCTGGTCCGGCGTGGGGGGATATGTATGAAAAGGCCGGAAAGACGTTTTGGGATATTAATCAGCCTTATGTGGATGCTGCGCCGTTGGCGGCGTATCATGGGGAGGAAGGGGTGTTGAGCATGGCGGGGGAGGATGCGGAGAGGTTTGATGAGTTGGTTAGGGGGTGTATGAAGAGTAGACGGCCGGCGTTTACGGGGGAGATTGCGGGGACGATTGATATGCTTTGCTCGGTGGAGGGGGGGTGGACGACTGGGAGTGTGGTTTGTGCGAATGGGGGGATGAAAATGTCTATTGCGTAGACTGGCATAGCATGCGATGGTCTATCTATAATTATATGCAGATGACTTGAGGGTATCTAGTCCAATCTCTCATATCCAACCATCTGCACCTCAACATCCCCATCCTGAGTCCACTCCCCCGTAACAGTCTCCCCAACCCACTCAGACACCTCCGCCGCACTGGCAGTCCGCCAGCCATTCTCAGCCCCAAGGCCCTCAACAGGGAAAAAAGTGTCACACTCAAACTCCTTCGCCACGCCATCATCCCCAGCCCTCCTCACAACATTCGTCATAACAATCCTCACCGGGCTCCTCGGCTCGACAGCCTTCATCCGCAATGCAGCACCATAAATCTCCGCACCCCCGATGACATAAATCTTGCCCAATCGTCCAGAAGAACCATAAACAGCATCCAATTCCGTCAACGCAGCGTCCAGACTAGTCGTCACCAAAGCATCGGTGATAGGTTCTTCAGAAGAAGTACCACCCGACTCCTTCCCTTCAGCTTCAGCCTTCGCCTTGGCCGTCTCCGCCATCTTCGCCTTCCTCGCCCCAAGTTCCTTCAACACACCCTCCCGCACGACACCGGTCGTATCACGCGTAACAACGACGCTAATCCGCTTCCCCAATGGACGCAGGTGCTTCGGGACCGAGTCATATGTCTTCCGACCCATGATAATCGCATTCGTGGTTCCCGGTGTCGTGGCGCGAGATGTCGCACGCGCAAAGAAGGACATGTCTGTTTTGATGCGTGGCCAGGGGAGGGTACCCTTGAGGCCGATTCCTAGGCGGGTTGGTGCTTCATTGGGTGTTAAGGACGCGACGCGGATGGGGGTTGTTGCGACGATTAGGGTGAGGGGGAGGGAGTGGGGGATTTGGTGGGTTGATGGGGGTAGCATTGTGGAGTGTTGTAAATGGATATGACTCGGTGTTTATGAGTTGGATTGGAGGTTGAAGTTGGAACTGGAGAGATTCAAGGGAGGATTGGGAATTGGAATGACTCTGACACGGGGAGTGGAGATGCATGAAAGTTGGGACGTGTTGATCGCGTGCGCTTATCGGCTTATCGGGGGATCCTCGAGGGCAATTGTACTCCGTATAGACACATACTACAGTAGTAGGGCTGAAATTGTACTCGAGAGCTAAGGTGGTTTACAACTTTTAAAAACGATATGATCACTTTGTCTTATGAGAAGTCCAGATGAAATTAACTGGATCAAATGTGCAAATGTGTGACGTTCATGGGGTATCGAACGCCAGATCCCCAAACGCTATGCTCGAAACTGAAGTATGTCCGCGGAAAATCGCAATCCCTATCCATAGATCATCATAGTCCGTAGACATGATGAGAATGCAAGAAACAAAAAAAGGAAAAGCACCTTGTGCGACGCAAAAAAATCCCAGTGCAGAAAACCAAAAAAAAAAAAAAAAAAAACCACCCAATGCGAACTTAGGCCTTCTTCTGCTTGCCCTTCTTAGTATTGTTGCCCTCGGGCTTCTCGTCCTCGGGGCACAGCTTCTGGAGGGCGCCAGCCTCCACGGCCTTCTCGACCGCCTTGACATCCTCCTCGAGCTTCTGGTTGCGCTCGACGTCCTGGGAGCTCTCACCCAGCGTATCCAGGGTGCCGAAGAGCCACGCTTCCTTCATGGAACGAGTGAGGCTCAGGATGTCCTCAGCGCTGCGGATCTGTAGAGTCATAAGATAAGTTAGTAAGAGTTTCTCGTCTCAGCCCATGAGTCCATAACAGAGAGGTGAAATCCGGAGAGTGGAAGATCCGGTGATCGACACCTCTCTCACATATGAAGGGAAAGGGAAACTTACGATCGCATTGACTTCGACGTCGATCTGGGTCGACTCGGCGGCGATCGCAGCGTTGCTGGTCCGTTCCATCTGAATATGAGTGATTAGCAAGACTGACGATTCACAAGGTAAGGGTGTAGAGCTCGGAACTCACGCTGGCGCACGCCATGATGTTCTCATAGCGCTTCAGGAGCTCAGCGATGTCATTGTTGACACGCTCTGAGAGAAAAGCTTCGGTTAGCTTAGCTGTTCGAGAAGCGATCTCATCGATCACATGGATGAAAGTGAACTCTGATGAGGGGAGGAGTCACATACGGTGGACGTGCTTCAGGGGCTGATCCTTGTTCATCTTCTTGACGAAGAGATCAGGAGGAGTTGGGGATTTTTCGGGGATATCCCAGTCGTCGTCGGTGAGAGTGGGAAGAGGGGAGCGAACAGGAGAGCCGATAGGAGAGCCAAGAGGGGAGCAAACCGGAGAGCCGATGGGGGAGCCAAGAGGGGAGCCAGGAGAAAAGTCAGGAGGAGAATCAGGAGGAGAGTCGGTAGGAGAGTCAGTAGAATCGGGAGATGGTGGTGGGGTGGAGGAGGAGGAAGCTTTATCTTCCATATCTTTGGCTTCCATCTTGCAATATTAGGGCGGTGAAACGGGCGGTGAAATAGGCGGTGAGATGAGATATGTGGCGGTGCGTGAGTGTGGCGGTGAAGGAAGAAGGAAAGAAGAAAAGAAGGCGGTGAGATCAGAAATGTGGCGGTGTGTGGCGGTGGAGGAAGAAAGAAGAACGAAAGAAGGCGGTGAACTGGAACATGTGGCCGGGGGTGGCTGTGATGGAAGAAGGACACCAGATGGTGAAGATGGATGGGGAGTAATTCCAGTCTCAGTACGATTACACCACAAGAGGAAACGGAAAATGGTAAAGTTTACCACAAGAGATTATTGTTATTGTTTGGCATTTAGTTAAAGCTGGCATGCTATTCCTTGCTATCAAGGAATAGATTGTGACTGTGAAATTGGCCAGCCAATGACACCATAGCTAGTAGGTGGTTCCCCAAGATCGATTTCTAAGTCTACACAAGTTCCCACTTCCTCCTCGTCCTGCTTCCTTTTGGATGTTCGTCTGTCAGATGGCGGTGGTAGTGACCCTAGCTTCCTGGTGCAAGTGGCTGGTATGGCAGGTGTAGAGAGGTAGCAAGGGAGTCGTCAATCCGTTTCGCTGAGTGGTCTGGTTGAAGTGGTCTGGTTGAATCTGGTCCATGGAGCCGTTTTAACGGACATATTTCGACTGCAATTTATGCAATCAGTCTTCGGGTTTTCTTGTCAAATGACAACAATGATGAAAGACATACCATGAATCTCTTGTGAAAGTCGGAACGCAGCAAGTCCTGAACAAGATGGATTAGTATACCATCTCTCCATGGGTATTGATATGGAATATGAACTCACGTTGACAAACTCTTTGCCTTCCTTCTTCTCTGTGCCTCGGGCCTGATTCTTAAACACGACATCATCATCCCATCGTCGCTTCATGTTGAAGTCTTGGGCATTGAGAAGGGGATTGCCCCGGGCGATATCCACTTCCCGCTGCTCCTGCTCTTCGGCAGCCCGTTCTTGTTCCTGTGAGATATCAGTATGCCAGTTCTAACAGAAGAGAAGCCCGACTACTCTCAATGGACCGTACCTCTTTCTCTTTTTGTGCCTGCCGTTCCTTCTTGATCTTCTCCAGCTCGCGCATCAACTCAGCTGCCTCGTCTTCATCATCGCTGTCTTCCTCCTCGCTGCTGTCCTCTTCTGATCCGTCAGAGTCGGCATCTATGTCTCTCGTTTCTTCTAGGATTCGTCGTCGTTTGGCCTCAGGATCTTCCTCCGCCTCACCATCGGCGTCGGTAGGGGCGGCTTCGAGTTGGCGCTTGGGAGCAGTGGGCTCTTCAATGGTGGGTTCTTCGATGGGAGCACCGTTCTTCTTAGCAAAGTGCGCAGCCTCGGCCTTCAAGAGCTCAGCGCGCAAGTCACGGACCTCCTTGTCGGCATCACCACCTTGTCCAGGTTGTCTTGGGGAGCATTAGCTATCATGCCGGGGTACTTCGGGGGTGTTCCATAGCTTACCGGACTTTCAAGTGTGTATGTGCAGGCAGTAGTCGCTGGTGGTATGCGGGCCCTCGAAGAGCTTCCTTTCCTTGAGCCTGATCATACAATGTCAGTCCTGGTTGGATGTGGTCATGCAGAGTGTAGGCGCAAGTAGGCGTACCGGGTCAAAGGTGGGTCTGTGAGCTATAAAAAATCAGCATTATCCTCAAGAACAGTTTCATGAGCAAAGCAACAAACATACCTGTGGTCATCTTGAGGTTGGTGTGGAAAGGTGAATGAATTGTTGAACAGAGGCTGCAGATGCGCGCCAGATGCTCTTCTTGTATTTCCCACCGCCCGACTGTTCTTCTTTCCTCATTGGCTCACTACCCACCTCAAGCGGCAGCAATGCGGTCAGCAACGGCAAAATGGGTCCCAAAAAAGGCCATCGATCCTCCCCGCAGCAATCCTTTGCAAATAAGTGCCATTCACAGAATGTCAAAAGAAGCTCCTTTATCTGTCGCAGAGCGTGAGTTTATCCTCGAAGCTCTGCGCCAGGATTCACGGCTGGATGGCCGACGAGCAGACCAGTTCCGTCCCTTGAATATTTCATTCGGCGAAGAATATGGACATGTGAAGCTTGAGCTGGGCAAGACGAGGTATGCGCGTCGCTGGCCTTGAATATGTCCGCAATGGTGCTTATATGCTGATCGCGACCTATAGAATTATCGTCCGCATCTCTTCCGAGGTCACCAAGCCTCGCGATGATCGCCCGTTCGACGGCCTGTTCAACATCAACCTAGAGCTGTCTGCTATGGGCTCGCCAGCCTGGGAAAACGGCCGGTATGCACTCAGAAAATATGCGCGCATTCTTCTCGACTGCCACTAACTCTAATATCTCGCCCCCAGAACTAATGAACTTGAAGCCTACGTGACCCACGTCCTCGACAGTGTCATTCGCCGTTCAAATGCCCTAGACACTGAATCGCTGTGCATTCTCAAGGGTGTGAGCTGCTGGAGTATCCGCGCTGATGTACACATCATTGACTATGACGGCAATATTACTGATGCGGCCTGCATTGCCATCATGACTGGACTACAACATTTCCGCCGGCCGGATGCCGTGGTGCGCGATGGCCAGGTTGTGGTCTACGGAGTGGAGGAGCGAGTGCCCGTTGCGCTCAACATCACACACAAGCCGCTTTCTATTACCTTCAATACCTTCAACGAGGGTCACAATGTTATCCTTGACGCCACACGCAAGGAGGAGCAAGCGTCCGAGGGAGAGCTGGTGATTGGAATCAACAATGGAGGCGATGTGTGCTTCATGTCCAAGTTCTCAGGTGCCCCTATCGATGCCATGGAGGTGGTAACTCAGTCCCAAGTTGCCCTAGACAAGGCCAAGGAGATCAATGCGCAGATTGAGAAGGTGATGCAAACTGATCTGGCCAAGCGGGCTAAGAAGGGCATGGCCGAAGAATCCCGGGCTGAGAATGACCGGTAAATATAAAAAGTGAATGACTATTTTTGTATGATTAGAGCCTTCATGACCTGGGAATTGGAGTTCTGCATTACCTTGTGTTTCTTTCTTTGTGGAAGTCTAATAATGCAACCCTCGAAAAAGTGGTCCATATTATGTGATGTTCTTCAAGAAATCCTCTACAGATACAGTGTATCTAGGCGATGATCCTTTGGATAGAACCTAGAATTGACCTTGTGAATATTCAGATATGCTTATAGGTCTGGAGATATGGATCGTAAGATTATTTCCAGCAAGTTTGAAGTAGGATACTCTGCTGCATATTTGGGGTTATGGTGTAGTTTTCAGTGCTGCCTAGCTGAAGATCTGCTGAAATGGCGCTTGCGGATAATTTATCTCCACGCATAAGACCTCTTGCGTCTATTCTTAGTGCGCATCGTTTCATGTCAATCCGCATGACATGCACGCAGTCCCTCGTGGAGTATGCTCAAAATTCAAGCACTATTCTAATTGCTCAAGTTTAATTCTTGTCGAGACCAAATATTCCTATCAGCAGACTTTGTAAATTAAGGATAGTCTACTCCATCATCACCCTGTGCAGATCAGTGGCTGGCAGTAGTTTACCGCCCAAGCCAGAAAAGCGGGACGATCCAGTCAAACACTTGAACACCCAAAGTTACTTACGGCCTCCAGTCTGCTAAGCCACCTAATCCTCGTCTAACTGTCCACTTCTTTCCCCTTTCACTTTTGCACCTTTTCTTCCTTGAAATATTTACTCCCTTGCTTGATCGCTTCTCCCTGCAGATTCTGTGGCGCGCTTTTTCCTCCACCATTCTCGTGATTCGATCAATGCCTCAGGGGCATCGTCTCCACTGCTCTTAGTGAGGCTGTCAGCTTCCCCCGCGGTAGCATGGCCAGCGGTAGGCCTCCTGGGCCGGATCACCTCGCTAGCCATGATGATGATTTGCTGTTGAGATCAAGTCCGAGCCCAGGTCCGGTGTATAACACGGGTCAGCCCCCGCCAGTCAGCGACGACCACCTCCCGCAATTTATCGACCAGCACAATGCGCAGCCGCGCCCTTCCATATCCAACGACCAGTTCATCGGTGCCCAGGTCCAACAGCATGGAATGTACGCTCATGGAGCGTCAGGGAATGCGCCTCCGAGTAGATTCCTCCAAGAATCGCATGGCGCCGGATATCGATCCGATTCCAACCCCGACCTAGCCTATGGACAGGACCCTCTCGACAGATACGACTCGAACCTTGACCGATACGATTCTCAATATGAGCAACGAGGCTACCACGATGGCGGTAGCTATTATGACGATCCTTTTGAACCGCGAGTTCCGAGTGAGGGCCATGTGCGGAAAGCGGCCGAGCGCAACAGTATTTTGGGGTTAGGGGGCGGATTGATGGGAAAGGCGAAATACATGTTTGGGATGGGGCCGCAATACTCGGAAATGGATCTGCCTTTGACAGAGGCCGGTGCGAGAAGAGCGACCGTTGATAGCACCGGTGAACCAGCGCCAGCCCCCAAAGAGCGAAAGAAGTTCCGCGCATCCGACATTACCTCTATCTTCGGACGTCGCAAGGTCGACCCGGCAAGTCTGGGTCCTCGCATGATCCAGGTCAACAATGGCCCTGCGAATGCCTCGCACAAGTTCATCAACAACCACGTCTCGACTGCCAAGTACAATGTCATCACCTTTGTCCCGAAATTCCTCTTCGAACAATTCTCCAAATACGCCAACCTTTTCTTCTTGTTCACCGCCGTTCTTCAACAAATCCCTAACGTCTCTCCGACCAACAAATATACCACCATCGTTCCGCTGGCTATTGTGTTGCTGGTGTCTGCCATCAAGGAATTGGTCGAGGACTATAAGCGTCGGGTGTCAGATAGAGGGTTGAATTACTCCAAAACGCAGGTTCTCAAGGGTTCTTCATTCCATGACACAAAGTGGGTGGATGTTGCGGTGGGGGATGTGGTTCGAGTCGAGTCCGAGGAACCATTCCCGGCAGACTTGGTACTTTTGGCATCGTCCGAGCCCGAGGGTCTTTGCTACATCGAAACGGCCAATCTGGATGGAGAGACCAACTTGAAGATCAAGCAGGCCATTCCAGAGACCGCGCATCTTGTCAGTCCTAGTGACCTAAGTCGCTTGAGTGGACGCGTTCGATCAGAACAACCCAACAGCAGTCTTTACACGTTCGAGGCGACATTGACCATGAATGCGGGAGGCGGCGAGAAGGAGTTGTCTTTGGCACCGGATCAGTTGCTCCTTCGAGGTGCAACTTTGCGAAACACTCCTTGGATTCATGGAATCGTTGTCTTTACTGGACACGAGACCAAGCTGATGCGGAACGCAACGGCAACTCCCATTAAGCGGACTGCCGTGGAGCGGATGGTCAATGTCCAGATTCTGATGCTTGTCAGCATTCTGGTTGCGCTCAGCGTTGTCAGCTCCGTCGGTGATCTCGTCGTTCGTCACACAGCTTCCAGCAAGCTTGCGTACCTCGATTACGGATCTGTCAACCCCGTAAAGCAATTCTTCATGGACATCTTCACCTACTGGGTGCTTTACTCCAATCTGGTTCCGATTTCTCTCTTCGTCACCATTGAGATTGTGAAGTACTTCCAGGCATTCCTCATTAACTCCGACCTTGACATCTACTACGACAAGACCGACACGCCCGCCACCTGCCGTACCTCATCCCTGGTGGAAGAGCTCGGCCAGATTGAGTACATCTTCTCCGACAAGACTGGTACCTTAACTTGCAACATGATGGAGTTCAAGCAATGTACAATTGCTGGTATCCAGTATGGAGACGACGTGCCGGAAGATCGCAGGGCCACCGCGGAAGATGATGGCGAGTTCGGCATCCACGACTACAAGACTCTTCGCAAGAATTTGGAATCCCACCCCTCCCAGGGCGCTATTCAACAATTCTTGACTCTTCTCGCAACTTGTCACACTGTCATCCCTGAATGGAAGGGCGACGAGATCAAATACCAGGCAGCTTCGCCCGATGAGGGTGCCTTGGTAGACGGAGCTGCAATGCTGGGTTATCGTTTCACCAACCGCAAGCCCCGATCGGTTATCTTCACTGCCAACGGAGTGGATCAAGAGTATGAGTTGCTGGCTGTGTGTGAGTTTAACTCGACCCGAAAGCGCATGTCGACCATCTTCCGTTGCCCAGATGGCAAGGTTCGAATTTACTGCAAGGGTGCCGATACTGTCATCCTTGAGCGCCTGCACCCGGATAACCCGACTGTCGAGGTCACCCTTCAGCACCTTGAAGAATATGCCTCGGAAGGTCTGCGAACCCTGTGTCTTGCCATGCGCGAAGTCCCGGAGGATGAATACCAGCAATGGTACCAGATTTTCAACACAGCCAACACCACCGTCGGTGGCAATCGTGCTGACGAGTTGGACAAGGCCGCCGAGTTGATCGAAAAGGATTTCTATCTGCTGGGCGCGACTGCTATCGAGGATCGATTGCAAGATGGCGTTCCAGATACCATTCACACCCTTCAGACCGCCGGAATCAAAATCTGGGTCTTGACTGGTGACCGGCAGGAGACTGCCATCAACATTGGCATGTCTTGCAAGCTCATTTCGGAGGACATGACGCTTCTCATCATCAATGAGGAAAACTCGCAAGCGACTCGCGCCAATCTCCAATCAAAGATGGACGCCGTCAAAAGTCAAGCCGCCTCTGGCGACGTCGAGCCCTTGGCGCTGGTCATTGATGGAAAGTCTCTGACCTTCGCTTTGGAGAAGGACATGGAGAAGCTGTTCTTGGACCTTGCTGTCATGTGCAAGGCTGTGGTTTGTTGTCGTGTGTCTCCTCTCCAGAAAGCACTGGTTGTCAAGCTTGTCAAGCGGCATTTGAAATCCTTGCTTCTGGCCATTGGTGATGGTGCCAACGACGTGTCCATGATTCAGGCTGCGCATGTTGGTGTTGGTATCAGTGGTATGGAAGGTCTTCAGGCGGCTCGATCGGCTGATGTTGCGATTGCTCAATTCCGTTTCCTCCGAAAATTGCTTCTTGTTCACGGTGCCTGGAGTTATTCCCGCATCAGTCGGGTCATTCTTTATTCGTTCTACAAGAACATTACGCTGTATATGACCCAATTCTGGGTAAGTGATGGGATGTCCTGCATTTTTGAATATTGAAGTCTAACATTCAGCTACAGTATTCCTTCCAAAACGCCTTCTCTGGAGAAGTCATCTACGAATCATGGACATTGTCCTTCTACAACGTGCTTTTCACCGTCCTCCCTCCATTCGCCATGGGAATCTTCGACCAATACGTTTCCGCTCGGTTGCTCGACCGTTATCCCCAACTGTACCAGTTGGGCCAGAAGGGTGTGTTCTTCAAGAAACACAGCTTCTGGGCCTGGGTTCTGAACGGATTCTTCCACTCCTTGCTCCTTTACCTCGTTTCCGAGTTGATATTTTACTGGGATTTGCCTATGGCTAACGGCCAGGTTGCTGGCCATTGGGTTTGGGGAGAGGCGCTGTATACTGCCGTGCTCGCCACCGTTCTTGGCAAGGCTGCGTTGATCTCCAACATTTGGACCAAATACCACTTCATCGCCATCCCAGGATCCATGGTGCTCTGGTTGGCCTTCCTCCCAGCCTATGGTTACGCCGCCCCTGCCATCGGATTTTCAAACGAATACTACGGCACCATTCCCGTTCTGTTCAAATCCCCCATTTTCTACCTGATGGCTATCGTCTTGCCCTGCATCTGCCTGATGCGCGATTTCGCCTGGAAGTACGCCAAGCGCATGTACTACCCCCAGCACTACCATCACGTCCAGGAGATCCAGAAATACAATGTCCAGGACTACCGTCCCCGTATGGAACAATTCCAAAAGGCCATCCGTAAGGTCCGCCAAGTGCAGCGTATGCGCAAGCAACGCGGCTACGCTTTCTCTCAAGCCGATGATGGCGGTCAAATGCGTGTCTTGAATGCCTACGATACCACCCAGGGTCGTGGACGCTACGGAGAAATGGCGAGTTCCAGGAATCCGGGATTATGATCTATGTTATGTTGCCCTTCTTTCAGCTGCATTTCTTGCCCTGCGTGCCTGCCCTTTTCTCGCATGAATACCAAGGAATTGGTGATGATGTAACTTTGTGTACTTTTTACTCTTTTTTTTCTACCTCTGTCCACTTGGATGGCTAGCCGTGCTAAGTCGTCTGGCTCGGGAGGGATGTGACATACTACCTTGTTGATGTGATGTGTTTTTAGCTTGATTTTTCAATTGGAGATGGCTCGGGCGAATGCCTGGGTTTTTGATCCTAATCGTCCCACCTTGTAAATATCCTTGACTATATTGGTTTCGTAAATCGTCCTCCCTGCAAACATGAAATATACCGCCGTCCAGAAGAGAGTAGGCTGCAACCCCGTGTGTCTTCAACGAGTGCATCTTTCTTGTGGAGGCCTCCATCCAATTCCCAACCGCTCCATCAACAGCCTTTCCCTCTCTTCCCACGTCTCTCCACCATGTTCCAGATCCAGCACTTGACCTCCAGTGGTCCGTTCGCGCACACCGCTAGAGTCAAATTTCCATGAATGCGCCTTCTTCACATACCGTCTCAAGTCCCGCTGGAAAGTGGTATCCCCCGACCAGCCCAGTACAGCACACCCGACCGTATGCCAAGGTGAGATAATAATATCGACCCGTCGGTGGGGATTAGGATTTTTCTTGCGACTACTCGAGTCCTGTGGGTTTGTGGATTTGAAGTCATCAAAGTCTGGGTCCTGCCAGACGACCAAGGCTTTGTCAAGCGTATCGAAGTGTTTGCCTGTTTCATCACCGCGGTATGGAAGGGTTTGTTGTTCGCGATGGGAGGATGTCAGATGCAGTGAGAGGGTGTGTGTAACATAAAGCTCTGCCTCGAGGCTAGCGACGACGTCCGCGACGAGACTATGAGTAACATCCTCGTCGTGGTGCGTTAGAATAACATCGACGTCGCCGCTAAGCTGCTTTCCTCGACGGTAGCCACCGACGATGATACACTGAATCTTGTCATCCGCCTCAGGCCGGACTTTATTCGCATGTCGGCGTATTACTTCCGCAATGATCTCCGACTCGCGACGGGAAACCCCTTCTTTGAACTCATCGAAGAACTTGACGCCAATTTGCTGTACACGCGATAAGGTATTCCATCCGTGTTCAACGATATCATCAAGATCCCGCCAACCACGATGGTAGTAGAAATCTCGTGCGGTTTTCGCTCCGACTCCCCAAATCCGATTAAACGTGTCTAGAACACGGAGGACGGGATCGGTTTCCAAGGCATTAGCCGCAGCAACATTTCCCTCGTCGTCGATATGGTTACAGCCGCCATGCTGCTGGAATTCCGCGAAGAGGTTTGCGATTTTTGCTTCACAACCTGGTAAAGACAGGATCTCGCTTGGTTGTCGGATGGCATATGGATAGGCTGCGATTGCCGCGATTGAGGTACTGTACGCTCGCACTCCGATTTCGTCCAGAGTCAGTTCCCGGATACGACGGATCTTCACCAGTTGAGAGATGAAGTCTTCATTGGGTGGGTGTAATGGCGCTGAACGCATGCATGCGTACAGAATTTGATCCCGGACCCAGTCAGGTTGAGGTGGTAGAGGAGAAACCTCGTCGTGCTCTGAAGTTGTCTGTCGGTAAAGAGTCGGTGGCTGGCGTTGACTGCCGATGCCGTCGGGCGACTCTCTAGATCGGCGAGCGTAGAAATGCTTGGATGGATCTGGTAATGGTTGCGAAGCAGCATCTTCTTTGGCGCGCTGGAGGATTGCACTAGTTACTTCGTGTGAAGGCGACTTTGCTGGGGCAGCTGATGGGGGACGGGCGGTCTTTTGCCCTCTATAAACCACGAATGAATCCCAAGGTAGTGCTTCTCCTGCAGCAATTGAGTGGTCCAGCCATTCCAATTTGAGAAGAACCACTGTGTTCTCTGGTTGTTTCGTTGATTGCACAATTTGTTTTGCTGGATCATGTCGACTCCTCACTCCATCCTCTTCGGATTCTGATTCAGTGCTAAGATCGGCAAGCTCAATGCCTGCATTGGGAGCTGATTCGGAGGTGTTGGTTTTCCTCCGTTTTGCAGAAGTCTGCTGATCCGGTTGAGATATTGTTGAAGGTGGCGTAGATCCCATGGTGGGCAATTCCTCAGTCCAAACTCCCCGAGAACGAAGCTCTAGCGCCGCTCGTTTCTTCTGGCCAATCTTCCCTAGAATGATACTGGCTTCCGTAATATCGTAAGTGAGTATACCACCATATCGAACCAATTTGTTCTCAGTTTCATGTAACTTTTCCATAGGTAAATGTGTTGGAAGAATGAAAATCGCAGGCTGCCCTGAAAATATCGTCTCTTCGGTGGTTTCTTCGGCTGGTTCATTCGGGGATGAACTGCCGAAGAAGGGATTCGACATCCCGGTGATAGATGTGATATATGTTCAATGATAGATGCAATATATCATGGAGCCTCATATGTATAGTGGCATGATGATTGTTTCCGAAACCCCGCCGTGTCACCAATTGTTTATCACGGTCGCGTGTAGCGTAGCGATGGGAGCTTGCGCATCTTGTGGGGAATCGTGACAAAAGGTATGGTGCAGATGACGTTAAGCAAAAACAATCATTAGAAGAATCAAGTCAAAGATACCACAAATTATGAGAGTAGAGAGCAGAGAACATATGTATCATCCTTCATCGTTCGAATTGAAAGAAAAGTGAGTCTGAAGGACTTCGGATACGAGCTTCTCTTGCCTGACGTCACATGCTTTCTGCCGGAGGCCACAATGGAATTACACCCCGAATAGCTTCTGAACTTCGTAATATTTAGCAACGCAATATACCTGTCTATAAAAGCAATCGTGGCCTAGTCTTGCGGTAGAAAAAATGTCTAGAAGATCTCCTCCTCAATACGGCGCACGTTGGTTTCCTTCGCCGCAACCTTTGACGACGATCCTTTCCCCAGCACCTCAGTCTGTGCCGCCTCAGCGTTGCCAGTTGTCTCGGGGACAATAACATCGCTATCGCCATCGAATCCAGGTACATCGTCTTGGTTTCCTCCATCATGAGTGATCAGTGGTTTACCGTGGCGACGGGCCATCCATCGCCGCCATGGCTTGTACAAGAACACGCTCAATCCACCGAAGATGATAAAGCATCCACAGATAGATCCACCGATGACATCGTAGTAGTCTCCCGCCGTCTGCACACCATCCCAGAACTTACCCTTAGCATCGGTGACATTGAGGATCATGGTGAGTAGCTGGATCACGCCGATCACGATAGCCACGATGACCGTCAAGGTGGTGAGCACGATGGAATAGTAAAGGAATGCAATGGGGTCGCGATGGTTATCATGGGACTGAGGGAGCTCATCGCCATCGTTGTCGGTTGAGTCCTCTGAAGTTGAACTGGTTCGCTTGGCAGACAGGAAGTTTGCGGCGGGTTGGATGTAGAGAGAGAATATAAGAGCGCCGTCGATGGTATCGAGGAGACACATTCCAGCTGTGAAAAGTGCGGGCAGGATCAGAATGGCCCAGAACGATGTGCCTTTGGCAGCCTCTACCGAGGATATACCGAGCAACGCAATCTCTGACGAGGTATCGAAGCCCAGCCCGAACAAAATGCCTAGGGGATACATCTTCCAGGGCCTGAGATAACGTTAGCACAGTGCTGCCATTCCCATCTCCAAATTGACATTCCCATCTCCAAATTGACATACCGATCGATCAACTTGAACATCTTCTTCAAAACGGAGAATAAAATGCCTCCGCCTTCAATCTTCCAAGCTTCATCTTCCTGGCCCTCGGGCAAGTTATAGACTTTCTGCATTTGCTTGATCAACTTGTACAGGATATAGGCATTCATGATACCGAGCAATATCAAAAAGGCAGCACTAACAGAGCTGCCAATGATTCCACCTATCGTGCTAAAGCTGTCAAATTTCGATGAGACAGCAGCAGCGGTGGCAGCGACAACGATGGAGGTGATGATGACGATACTGCTTGAGTTAGGATAACAGGATCTGTCGTGAAGATCGATAGGGATCTTACGTCGAGTGGCCGAGTGAGAAAAATGTACCCACTGTAACAGGCTTTTGTCCAGTTGCGAGCAGTCTTCGGGTCATCAGATCGATGGCCTATCATACATATTAGGCACCGGTATATGAATACTTGTCGTATAGAGACATACCGAAATATGATCTGCATCAAAGGCATGTCTGAGACCAAGAGTATAGGCAAGTACAGCCGTAGAGACCAGTTTTCTAGAACAAAGTCAGCCTCTAAACATGAACCATTTGAGGATGGTAAAAGATTGCAACGCACGGATGATAGCGCTGGACTAAGTTAGCAAATCACATCAAATCACATAAACCTTGGAGGGTCCAACTTCCTACCAGCACAATGGCCGCAGCAATCCAAACGATGATATTGATGAATGCAATGAGCAGTATAATAGCGATGGCACGGAGAGGAATCTTCCTAATTCCTGGCAAACGCCTATGCTGGCGTTCAGCCTTGTGGATGAGTGGCTTCAAGCTCCATTTGCGGTCGCTATCCACGCTCTCTATGTCTGTGCGCATGTCGAAAGAATGGGTCAACCTTGTTTGACCGACCAGCTGTGAATAAAATTCCTCTGTTTGCTTCGCCTTGTAGGTCCACTCGAGAAATGAGTTACCCTACTGGCTGGTTTGAGATGAAGCACAGGTCCTGAACAGAAAGAAGTTCTCTCAGGCTGTAGGACGAGTCGACTATTATAGACGTCGACCTTGATGCCCAGACGGCTTGTGAAGTGAGAAAAAAAATCCGCTAGTCTTATCGGCCGTCCTTTTGTCGCGTCGCCAAGGTCCCCCGCCAGCTCCTCCTTTGCTTGAGTACTCTTGGCGGGGATATGTGGAAAAGTCTTACATCGTCTTGATTTGCAGACCCGGGTCTGCGCATAAAGAAGCCAAAAAACTAGCACTGCTGGGCTCCTATTTGTCCGTATACCTTTAAGATCAGTATGATATGAGCTTTTTGGGCCCGACGAGCTGCAGAAGTTGAAGGTCTACAGTACTTCTCTACTTTCATGTAGCGGAACACGTGACATGGCGGGGCAGCGGAGAGTGCCGAATGTGGAGAATCCTGACTACAGTATTGATAGGGAAGACCGAATTACTCACAGACCTCATTCCGATGTGATAATTTCCCGTACATATGCCCACTTGGACTCGGTTCCGCCCCACCAGCGGCGGCGCCAGGAACATCTGTTTCGATGAGATGGCTGAGCGTCGGGTTCTTGCGAATGCTCGGCGGACTCGGCCGTCAATGTAATGCAGGAAACAAAATAAGAGACGATGCCAAGGACGATGTGAGTTAGTCAACAGTCACAATCTTATCCCAGATGCCTACCCATCCCTGTACCATGCCCTTTCCTTCAACGCGATAGTACCCTAGCCTAGTATTTGGTAGGAAATGATGGAATTTAGCCATCTCGAGGTTAAGTAACTATACACTCAATCAATAGGGAGAGACGCGTTTCAAATAGCCTTGGAATCCAGTTTATTACTAGATATCTCCAAGTATTCATACTTGGCCAGCGGGCTCGATGACCGATTAAAATTGCATTTATTCTGAGCGTCTAACATATTCATTAGTTGTCATCACCGAGAAGCTTCATAATTGAGATAGGGAAGTGGTATCTGATGCGTTGCCCGTGCAATAGTCGCCTTCTCATTTATTCATCGTTTCAGAACTTGAATAAAATACATGGCACCTTGTAGTTCGAGGCTTCAATCGTAATATTTAGCGACCACACCACCAATAATAGGTTGATTCCCAACTTCACTTCGTGCACCACCCTTGTCAACACCCTTGGCAACTCTGGCCTTAACCCACTCGCCAGCAATGATAACAACGGCGCTGTTATCAGTTGTTTGATCATATTCCAAGCGATGAAGAACCTCGCTAACAACTAGACGCAGCTCAAGGTCATCCTCAGGCCGGACAAAATACAAAACACCAAGACGGTCTACGTTCCTCTGATCGGGAGGAGGTGCGACGACACGGTGTATGCTGCTCTTAAGGAAGCCGTTAGTGAGGAATTGAAGCGAGTCTGCGAGGTTCACTGTGATGCTTCCCGGCTATGACTTCACCCACTTCCACTCGCCCCCCGGAGTGCGGACCTGTAGGGCGGCGACTGATTGACGGAATAGTAGGGTCAGGCTACCAAAGTCGGTATGTCCCTTGGACCAAACACCGGCAGCTTTCTCATTCTCCTCCTCGGTGCGGTGGTGGTACTTCATGTACCACAGGTGACAGTCGCTTTTCTTATCATAACGGTGCACCTTGAGGAAATAATCCTTGGGTAGCTCAAGGATGCTGGCCAGGAGTATCAGAAGCTTACGCACAATCTTTTCATGAATGTGCGTGCAAATCCTTCAATAATCGGGCGGTTGAGATTCACAATATAAGGCTGGGGCTGCTCAAAGGCAGGGATGAACATTGAGATGTTGTAGATTTCGGTCTTGCCAAAAACACCTGGGCTGATTTCCTGAAGCACGATGTTAGAAACAATTGTCTCGGTGTTGATTACCTGGCAAATGTACACTCACTCGCAGAAACATGGGCTTGTAGCCATTGTAGCCACCCTTTTCTATCTCGGCACGATAGTTCAATTTCTCCTCTATTGGGAGTTTGAAGATTTCCTTGCCAATCGAGAATTGGCGATCAACATCCTCCTGCGAGAGGCCAAAATGGATGATATAGAAGAAGCCTAGTTGCAGATGAGTATGAATAGCATTAAGGATACAGCATGGAAGTACAGATTGCTGACCAATATCTTGGCTATGGACAGAAGCAGGACAGTTCCCCGGTGTCATTCTCCAGATGACCTGCTGGTACCGCCCGGACGAGATGTCTTTACGACTGCTGTATTTCTGTAAGCAGTATATGTTTCAGTCACAATATGTGAATTGTTGCTGACCAACGCTATGTAGGTATTTGTAGAAATGTCTCTGGTATCTTTGGTGGCCTTCTTGCTTTTGCGTTAGACACTGTATCTGGTGCCGGAGGTCTTTCTGGATGGCAATGGTAAAACCCTCCCAGGCTATATCTTGTTCCGAACCGAACTAAATATTCCTAGGCTGTTCCATACTGGAGGAATTGCGACCGTGATATTTGGTGTGGCCATCTGATTTCTGCTCCCTGACTGTAAGAAATCACTTCTTATATTTTCACAACTGGAAACACATGGTTTTGAAACCGGTTGCTAACTTGACAAATGTGACACAATCCCCGAGACTGCAAAGTGGTTGACTGAGAGAGAGAAGAATTTTATCCAAGCTCGATTGCCATCAAATGCCCTGCCAGCGAGACAAAATTTTAAATGTGTGAAGTCATTGCAACACTAAAAGACGTTCGGCTATGGCTATTCACGTTTATTTGGGCTACCTTCACTGTGGGCACCAACGGCGTCACTTTTTACCAGTCCACAGTCATTGCCAATCTCGGTATTACGTGAGTTTATTTTTCTCTGCCGCTCTTCGAGAGAGAGAGAGAGAGATATGAGTCTTTAGATAGCATGTCTGACGGCCATCTAGGAGCATTGCTGCCGCCCAACTTCTCAATATCCTCATCACAGTCTGCGGTCTCTTGTTCATTACTGCGACTGGTATTACCACAGATCGTAGCCGGATACCGCGACCGCTCTGTCCACTCTTCTTGCTAATCATAATCATCAGCTGCTATGAGGTATTCGTTGCTTACCCAAGTATATGCCGTGACGTTGATTAGAAATGCGTTGACTGCTGGATGGTATCCCGTCATGTGGTGGTGACCTTTTCCCCAGTACTTTGTTCTATAGATTACTGACGACGTGACAAAAAGGCCATGGAGGGTACAAACAACCTCTAGGGCCGCAGGGCCTGCCTTTTCTTATTGGCTTCGTCAATAGTTATGGTCAAATTGGGGGTGCTATTGGCCCTCAGTTGTTCAGGAGCCAGTTTGCAACGCACTACACGGTACCCTTTTCGGTGGCAACGGGCCTTGTAGGTACCTCTTTGCGCGATCTTGACATTGGTGACTTGGTGGGTAACTTGGGATACGGAACGTGACACAAGGCGACCGAAGCTGGCCAAAATTGCCGCAGAAAAGAGGGGTGAGACGATTTTGGAGGATGTCGTAGACAAGGACTTGAAAGGTCATTAATGATTGGAGAGCTTCCGGCAAGCACATACTAGAGACGAAGATTGGCAGAGCCCATGTACCTGTTTAAGACTACAAACCAAAACACCAGTGTCCGTCGATATCTCATTGAGCGTTAAAGCTTGTAAATGAATTGATAGTATAGAACTTCTCCTGGTCAGTGCAATAGAATGATATCGGTGACTATCCCTTTGCACTTGCAAGTTACCCCAAAGGTTACCCTCGGCCAACCCTCAATCCTCAACACCTTAAAAAAGGTCCGAGCAGCGAATCAAAATCGCGGGATTTAACCCGCGGCAAAGAAAACCCTCCGAGTCCATAGAGACCCCTCACAATTTGTGGGGATTTTCAAGTGACACTTGAAGATCCAACATCATCTTGTCCAACTAGCTCTTGAAAAACTCACGCGTCTCATACATCACAGACAATGACCTCTCCTGAGCACTCAACTCGCGCCAGAGCTTCGAGCGACCCCTATTTCAATCTAGGGACATTCGGTCGCAAAGTCACCACCAATTCCCAAGAAGCCCAAATATGGTTCGATCGGGCACTGGTATGGACGTATTGCTTCAATCATGATGAAGCAATCACTTGCTATCAGCAGGCGATCGCACATGATGAAACTTGCGCGATGGCCTACTGGGGGGTATCTTTTTGCTCTGGATCGAATTACAACAAGACATGGGCACTATTCGACGAAAAGGATCGGGTCAATGCGATCAAGAGATGTTATATCTTTTCTCAAGAAGCTCTGAAGCGGGCCGGCAACGCATCGGAATGGGAGCAGGCCATCATTCAGGCTCATGCGAAACGGTATCCTAACGATGACCCAAGCAGGGATCTGGCCGCGTGCAGCAAGGCATACGCAGACTCGATGAGAGATGTCTACCTACGCCTCGGTCTTGCAGACTTCGATATTATCACCCTCTTCGCGGACGCGTTGATGAACTGCGCTCCTCGGAAGCTGTACGACGCCTCAACGGGACTCCCAATCGCATCTTCTCCGGTATTTGAAGTGAAAGACTTGCTTGACCGAGCTTTGAAGATGCCGAACGTCGAGAAGCATCCAGGACCCGCACATATGTATATTCATTTGATGGAGATGTCGGCGACTCCAGAGGTTGCTCTTCCAGCGGCTGAGATGATTCGCGAAATATTCCCCGACACTGGCCATACCTTTCATATGCCCGCACATATCGATGTTCTCGTGGGCGATTATCGGCGCGCCGTGGAGTATAATCTCAAGGCGACTATTGCAGATGATAAATTTTTCAAACAGAATGGCGGCCTTACTTTCTATAGCTACTATCGTCTACACGACTACCACTCCCTTATCTACGCGGCGATGCTTGGTGGGATGTCGAAAGCCGCATTGTCTGCGACCGATCGTATGGAAGCGACTATCACAGAAGAAATACTACGGGTGGAAACGCCCGCCCTTGCGAGCTGGATGGAGTTCTTCAAGGCCGTCAGAGTTCATATGCTCATCCGTTTCGGTATGTGGGAAGAACTCAAGAAGCTTGACCCACTCGAAGATAAAGAGCTCTATTGTGTCACCAACGTTATGAGGCACTATGGAAAAGCCATCGCGTATGCGGCCACTTCTCAGCTCGAAGAGGCCGACAAAGAGCATGAGCTATTTAGAGCGGCCGCCCAGCTTGTTCCTCCCACACGCCTCGATTTTCCAAACAAAATAGTCGACATTCTTAAAGTGGCCTCGGCTATGCTGGAAGGCGAAATTGAATACAGACGGGGCAATTACGATGTCGCTTTTGGTAGATTGAAGGACGCAATAACTCTGGAAGACGAGCTGCCCTTTGCCGAGCCATGGGGATGGATGCTTCCAGCAAGACATGCCTATGCGGCCCTGTCCCTGGAACAGGGTAAGGTTGAGCAGGCCGCCCAGGCTTATGCGGAAGATCTGGGTCTCTCTCAAACACCTAAACGTGCCCACCACCATCCGAAAAATGTCTGGGCTCTTCATGGTTACCATGAGTGCCTTGAAATTCTCGGTCGCCATGCAGAGGCAATCATTATCAAGCAACAGCTTTCGCTTGCTCTTGTGGAAGCAGATGTTCAAATCACATCCTCATGCTTTTGTAGGCTTGGGAGGAATTCTTCGTGCCAAAAGCCTAGAGCAAATGACTTCCATGGCTCGAAATCAAGATGCCATAGCTAGAATCTTGAACGACTGAAATGGATTTAAAAGTCCTCGATATATTTTGTAGTCAAAAAGCAAACGGATCCTTGCTGATTGATCAATGGGGGTTAATTACCCATTACCGTCAGAATCCATGTGGAAACTAGGTTCTCATGCTCTACGGGAGCAAACTAGAAGAAAAGAATTATACAGTAGAATTGCACATCACCGGGCTATTTCTGAAACTTGCTTGATCATCTCCTTGACTTCATCAACGATTCGGAAGCAGGGTACCAACTTCCGCCCGATGGGATCGTGCGGACAGATATCGAGCGGGTCATGACCATCGCCACACTCCTTTCTACGACATCGTCCCTCGGTATTTGGGCAATTTTCATGGCCAGCCATATGTCGATTACGCTGCCGCTGCTCGAAACTTTTCCCCAGCACCAAAAGGTGTTCAGTATCAGTCTGGAGGCCGTGAATGACGATATCACGGAATTTCCCGCCACTGAGTTGTAAATTTAGTCCGGAGGGAATTCCCACCCCAGAGTCAAGGTAGACATTCTCGCTTTCGTTCTTGATATCAAGCTCAGCACAGTGTTCATTCAGCCAGCGAACGTACTTCTGATAACTGGCTGTTACTTCAAACATGAGATGACCGATGAGTAGGACATTCTGGACTGTTACCCGAGGAGGCTTTGACGTGTCGTAGCAGGTGGAACAAGTCAGTAGACTCTCCGCAAGAGATACTCCAGTACGAAGTGTTTGAAGGACATCATGGGACATCTCTGCGCGGCTCAGTGTTCGAACAATTGTGGATACTTCCTCGTCGCATTTACAAGATTGAGGAAGCGACACAGGAGACACATATGCATCGACGGCTGTCAGAGGTATCCCAAAGTCATGTAATCCGTCTTGCCGCAATGTTTGCCACGACTCAATGGGCAACGGTCCATTGCAATTGTCGAGCATTTCCCATCGAAGGGAATCCAGCCCACAGATTCCAGGAAGCGTGCACGACAATGTGTCAAACTCTGTGCCTTCCATGAGCGTGCTGATAGCATCTGGTGAAATTAAATCCATTTGAGGCATGACAGAGGAGAAATTGGACGAGCTTGAGAATGATGTTCGCTCTTCTCTGTTTGGCAAGTTCCGGGCTTGGGGTTCTTGTCGAATTCGCTTTCTTGGTCTCCCAGGGGCGCCTTTGTCTTTAAATTTACACGGCAATGCCAAACTCCGGCAACGAGAGCAACCGGTTTTTTCGCCTGAGCATCTCAGCTTCCGAGCCCCTGTATTTCTTTAGTCACTACCCTGACTCGTCGGGCTTGAGGGCAGATTATCTCGACTTACGACAAGCTTCACAGGACTTGCGTTCTTGTCGAGTGGTATCCATTCTATGATGGCAGTGGCGTCTGGAGCGTCTTGCAAGCAAAGCAGGAGCCGATGACAGACTGTGGAGTTGGTCATCCCTCTCCGAGATGGCGTCAACTGGGCGAGCGGGGTCGTACAGCCGATGAGATCAGCCCCTTGGGCAAAAAGGCTCCCAAAGGCTACATTTTGTCAAGGACTGAGTTGAGGAGATGAATCAGATCCACCTAACTTCAAAAACAAACATTGACCCGCGTACATTTCGTACAAACTTTTGTACAGCTGGTTGCAAGTCCTATTGAGCAACCGATCACGTGACTGCGATGGTAATGACGACACTCTTCGAGAAGGAAGAAAGAGATCCATAATATCTGTTCTTGGAAGATTGGTTGCTCAGATCAATTTGAAACGGCATAGGATGATGTTTGTTTAATCAATTACAGCAGGCAGGTCTTGTATATAACTCCAAGCAACAGCCGAGTCACAACAGTCCGACTGTCTTACGGGCCACTTTCCCCACCTTAACCGAAATGGTCCGAGCAACTCTAAAACCATCCGAATGGTATCATTGCGGCATTTCGTCGAAGTCGACTTTGAACGATCGTCATCTCTCTGATCTAGAGTTTGAACTCAAAAACTTCAATTTTCGCATGCTGTTCTGATGATCCAAGCTGCAAAATGAGCAAAACTATATCTGCAAAGGAGTTGCGCCGGCATTGGGTGAACGGCGATGAAATTGCCCTTATCGACGTTCGCGAAGAAGGTCCATACGCAGAAGCCCATCCTTTGTTCGCTTTAAGCGTACCGGTATCTGAGATTGAAAAGAAGTTACCTCCATTGGTTCCTCGACTGTCTGCCCCAATTGTTGTCTACGATAATGGGGAAGGTTATGTCGATCGGGCTGCAAGCCGAATTTTAGCACTGGGATATCGCGATGTTGCCATGCTAGAAGGCGGGCTTTCTGCGTATGCCCTTGTTGGCGAGGTCTATAGAGATGTCAACGTGCCATCCAAGGCATTCGGTGAGCTGGTTGAATCTATAAATCACACGCCATCGTTGTCCGCGCGTGAAGTCAAGAACATCTTGGAGAGCGAGAACGACGTGGCCATATTGGACGCCCGATGTTTCGAGGAGTATAACACGATGAGCATTCCCCGTGGTCGCAGCTGCCCTGGAGGAGAGCTGCTTTATCGCGTACTTGAGGCAGTACCCTCTCCAGAAACAACAATTGTTGTGAACTGTGCTGGTCGGACGCGGAGTATTGTTGGAACGCAGTCCTTGATCAACTCTCGAATTCCCAACAAAGTGGTCGCGCTTCGAAATGGAACCATTGGCTGGACATTGGAGGGCCTTGAACTAGACACCAAAAAGACGGAGCGGGCTCCACAGCCTTCACTGGAGGCATCGAAAAAGGCACGAGAATATGCTGAATCTTGGGCCGAGCATGTAAGAGTGCCTGTGATTGAAATCGACCAGCTTGGTCAGTTCATCGCGGAGTCGAAAGATCGGACTCTATACCTGCTGGATGTGCGGGACCCGGAAGAGTACGCTCTTGATCACCCCGTTGGTTTCACAAATGCTCCCGGGGGCCAACTGGTACAAGCAACCGATGAATGGGTCGGTGTTCGAGGCGCTCGCATTGTCTTATACGACACCGATGGTGTGAGGGCACGCATGACAGCCAGCTGGCTATTACAGCTCGGATGGGAGGTTTATGTTCTCCGAGAATCATCCGTGGTACCTGACAATCTCTCGGTGCCCAAAGGGCTTTCGTGGCATTATCCGAAGACTGGTGCGATTGCGATTGAAAAACTTCAGACGCTAACAGGGGCGACAATTGTCGATCTTGCTCGCAGTCCATCTTATCGCAAAGGCCATATTCCTGGTGCATGGTTTGCATCTGGACCCGAGCTTGCCCGGGACTTGAGGACTATTGGTGGCGACGGTCCTATCGTATTGACCTCGCCTGATGGTGAAATTGCTGCCATGAATCTTGAACATGCACAAGGTTCAGTTTCACGACAAATTTTGTACCTGGTGGGAGGGACAGCAGCCTGGGTGGCAGCCGGCGAACCCCCTGAGACCGAATCACGGTGGCTTTCTCAGCCGATCGACGTTTATAAGAGGCCATACGAGGGCACAAGTAATGCTCGCAAAGATATGCAGGGCTATCTCGACTGGGAATATGGGCTTGTTGCGCAATTAGCAAATGATGGGGTTAGCTGTTTCCATGTTGTACGTGACCGGCGTGGGGAGACTAGCTAGCCGCACTGGACAGGATATACAGAGACGGCAAATATCCCGAGCAGCAACTAGAATAATTTATAGGTTGATTCCACCATCTTCGTGAATACACAGTGAATGATAATCTGTTTCGGTGGCATAGATTAAAAAAGATGAGGACGGGACACAGCGCAAATGGAAAGCGGTTGTTTCTACTCTGTAACGGCGTTCCACAGGTTTGTGATCCTACAGTAAGCCAAAACTTCAAAATCATCCTATCAATCCTATTTTTCACTGACCAGAAAGTAGAAAAATAAAGTTCCGGACTTGATATTCATATTTTCAATAGCGTGAAAAGCGACGGCGAGGTCGCTATAGAAAACTAAGTCTTCAAGTTAGCTATGAGGATCATCACTTTGATGATTCAGGGGCTGCCAAAATCCTCCTTTTTTGCTTCAAATGCCCATAGTAGGAACTAGAATGCGGGGCGGTACGAACCAAGCAGTTGTCTCTCATCCCACATTTTGGGAACATATGCCCCTATTATTATTAGTGCCAAGAATGACTACGCCGCGTATGGGGATCAACTCTAGAACAGGATCCACAACCTAAATGCTCGTGTGAGTACAAAGTACGGAACCTAAAAAATTAGCAATCTTCTTGGTGGGACAAATCCAGTAGTCGTATACAGATATTGTCTTCTCACGAAACAAACAGCCAGGCGTTCCTAGACTATTCCAAGTGACCTCTTGAATAACTAGTAAAATCACCCCGCATTTGAGCAAGTATACGGAGTAATACTGCAGTATTGTTAGACTGCTCACCTACTCGGGAGAAAGACCGCCTAACTTTCCCACGATCCCGCTTTAAGAACAGACTTTATTGGAAATCTTGACCCTGAATATAAAATTTTTCCGTGACGGCGGGTCGAGTCACGACACTTAACTTTCCCGTGGCGTTCTGCTAATTTCGAAATCTAATAGCTTAGAGAAATAGTGGATGATATCTTTTATACTAAACTACCAACAAAAATAAAACAATTATAATAGTTATCCAGGTGGCATGGATTAGAAGATAGATACGGGACACCACACTAGTGGAGAGCGGTGGCTTCTGATCTGTGAGTACGATGGGGGAGGGGCTATAAGGGACTTTCTTCGGACTTGCCACTTGCCTTTAGACACCTCAAGAAGAAATCTCTAAAGTCTCACTGTCATTGTCACGCAAGTCCGGTTGATCTTGGGACAGAGTCATTGAGTTTAACAGACTGAGGTGTGCGTGAACCAGTCAGTTAGCTGGAACCTTGTGAATCCAAAATGGACCTAAAGAACTTGACACAACAAACGCAAATCGCTCGAGGAGGCCCTTGAATGTCGGTCTCGGCCTCTTATAACAGCTAATGGATTTAGCAAGAGGTATACAAGTGCCCATGATCAGCAGTGGCTATGTTTTCCAAAATATTTGGTAACTCTGATACCATGTCCTGCTATCGATTCTTCGCTCCTTGGAAAGAGGAATTCGCAGGGAAAAGAATTCAAGGGACATATAGATTGTACGCGGCAAGGTAAGGCAGAGTTTTTACAAGTACCAAGCAAAAACCAAATACATTGCAGTCGGAGATCTAGGCGGACCAGACAGGAGCGAAAACTACTTGAGCCGACCTTGCCATCGAACACCCATGGTTGGCCAGGACTAGCATGGCACCAAACCTCGACCCTTAAAAGCATGATTTGACAGTAAAGCATAAATGATAAACTCATTTCACATCAGATCCTCCCTGGAGACATGACTCCAAATTGCTTGGACGGCCACCGCCAGCGGCAAGCATTTCCTGGTTTGGGCCTTCATGTCTCCAAAAATATCTTGTTAATCTGAAGTAGATATATTAAGGGAATCTGCTCGCTACATTGGGGCCTCATCCCGCGATTGCTGCCGGACCTCATGGACTCGCATCATCTCAGAATATATCATCTCGCGTATCTCCGGCACATCCTCCACGACTTCCTGGGCAGCCGGACTCAGCCGATGGATCATGAAGTCTTAAGGTGCGGGTGCTTCAAAACCCCCCCAGTCGAGATACGCGATGTCGGATCAAAGGCTAGCATACGTTCAAGCAGGTCGTGGGCGAGGTGGCTAGCGGTGGGGAATAGAGAGCCAAATGGGATCATGGGCTTGGAAGGTAGGTTGCGCACATATTACTGGACAATATGGGAGCCGATACGGGTTATGGTCTCTTGCCGAGGCGTACCGATATAATGCAAAATCTGGTTGAGCCAATAGATGTCGCGACCCTTCAACAAGGGACAACCACCAAGTAGCTCAGCAAAGATACAGTCAACGGACCAGATATCAACTACTCATCAATTAGCACAGTAGTCAAAGAGATTAGGGAGTAGGAAGAACGTGCTAACTTTAGTGTGGTTCTGGAAGAAAAGGATAATTTCTGGAGCACGGTACCATCGTGTAGTAACATATTCAGTCATGTAGCCTTCCATCTCTCCCGGGTCGATCGAGAATCCACGGGCCTCAAACCTCGGACTACACGTCAGATCTGATGAGTCGCTTCCAAGTCATGGAGGATGTTCACCGGGCGGATGCAAATGCCGCCAATTCTCCAGGAAACAATGTTGATTTGCTCAGGAAATTCGAGGACCATTTGACGGGCTTATAAGCTGCCATCCTTGAGTTTCAGAACCGTGCCATGAATTATCTGGGTAAGCGCAGTGTAGTCCGGCTGCTCGGTAATGCTTTCGATATCGAAGGATGGAGTGGTATCTTGTAAGGTATCAAGGACCACGAGGCCCGCACGGAGAAGAACACCCAGATGATTTGGGCTGCGAACGTTGACCAGTGACTCAGGACAATCTAAAGCACGCTAGAGTTCAAAAGGGTCCGTCAGATCACTACAGAGCGCGATAAGACGGCTAGGAAACCCCTGCGGACTTTCTATACCTGCCCGTACAAGGACCAAAAGGATCTGAATCATGACTCAGTGCTTAGAACTTGCAAATGGCTTACGCATCACCGGATGTTTGAAAATTGGCATCATGCTGATGGCTCCAGTCTCCTTTGGGTTTCTACTGATCCCGGCTGCGGCAAATTCGTGCTGGCCAAGTGCCGACGTTGACGACTTGCTTCCCGCTAGTAAGCAATCTACCATTTCCTAATTTTTCTTCAGGGATGGCGACTCGGATCAAATGACCGCGAGGAACGCAGGATATGCAATTCTGCGCCAGATTTTCTTGCCACAGCTGCACCTGCCACGGGATTCCAGCCTGGCCCAGTTCGCCGCGGACGGGGAGAAATTGACAAAATTCTTTGGTGACCTCTGGTCCATATTTACTAGTATGACGGCAGATCCAAGCATGAGAGAGATTATTTGTATTCTGGATGCCTTGGATAAATGCCAGAATGATGAACACGGCGGTCTCATAGAGGCAGGGATACGGTTTCACCAGGGATGCGGGGGAAGCGGCAATGTGAAATTTCTTGTCACCAGCAGACCGTATACATGCCGGTAGTTGATGCGAGCCTCCAGAATATGTAGTAAAGTTGCTATGCGACTATAGTTTGTATTACAAAGCCTTGTTAGCTGTGCCTCTCAACTACGCAACTGCGTAAGGACATAGGGAACTACAGAATTTGTCGATTCTAATTGCGGTAGATACTCTAATACAGAGTGCACCAGAAAATTCCAAGATTTGCTTCATATATGTATGAAGCTCTGAACAATGAGTTTAGCCATGCACTGCTTCCTGTTGTCTTAAATATACAGTATAGGCACTAATTAGAATCGAATAGTCTTTGTTTTTCATTTTAATCCTAGCTAGCGACTTTTAGTGCCTATTATCGCGGAGAACTTTCACAATATCCGGTGTCAGGGAATTAGATAAATTAACCGCCCCCCTCGCACGATACATATCACAGACACGCTAAGCGTGCAGCCGGGGCTGGGTGTTAATGGGGAAGGTCTGTTTAAATGCGGGGTATCCAGGGGCTAGCTGGGATACAGAGAAATTTGTTGCTGTTTTGGTCGGGCTTTCGGCAAGCACATCCCATTTATCCGACTTTAAGCTTTTCCACATCTGCAACGTGTGATCCATTCTAGTAATTTCTGGATTGTTGAACTGACTCGTGTAATATTCAGTCTGATCCTTGACCAGAAGACTTATCTATACAATAGAGGTACTCAGGGGCAAACTCTTTACGATATAGAAACAGGTATCTAGTAATTCTTTACCAGGTCACATCCATTGCTTTCCGTGCGGAAAGCTTAGCGTCAAACCTAATACTGCTTAGCAATTTTAGTTAGTTAGTAGGGGTACGATACAAGGGAAGCTATTTACAGCTGGTGAGAAGCCTTCTAGAGACCCTGTGGAGGCCCCTGCCCTGAAGAATACTTCAGGCTGTTTTAGTACAAAAATATAGATTAATTTTAATTAAAGGCTATTTGTTTGTTTCAACTTTCGTCTACACAATTAGTGTGTATCACAAAAAGCAATATATAAGATCAGTTCAGCAGCTTCGTTCTCATGCCTTTCAAGCATAACAATTTTGCTCTTTAAACACAATTACTTTCACAGAATTATTTCTTGAGTAAAAATTTATTCAGGCATTATGTTCTCTTTCACCACTGCTTTCGTTGCTGCTACGGTTGCGGCTGGCGTCCTCGCCAGCCCTGCGACAGCACCCGCCGCGCTTACCAAGCGCAATACCCCCAACTCATCAGGCACGAACAACGGCTACTTCTACCAATTCTGTATGCACAAGGCTAGCATTGACTCTCGACCCCCAAAAAGCTTCGGGCTAACCCAACGTTGAGGGGATGATGGCTCCAGTGGCACTACCACCTACACAAATGGGCCTGCCGGCGAATACTCCGTGAACTGGCAGAATGTTGGTGATTTCACCGCAGGAAAGGGCTGGTCACAGGCTCAGCCCAGGACTATCAACTTCTCTGGTAGCATCAACAGTGGAGGCAACTTCTACCTTGCTGTATACACTTGGTCAACCCAAGGCGAGAACTATGTAGGTCCTCTTTGCGGACTGACGCAATGATATGCGATTGCAATCTGACCCAGGATAGATTCTCGAGAACTACGGCAACTACAACCCGTGCTCTGATGGTACGAGCAAGGGCACTCTTACCAGCGATGGGAGCGAGTACCAAGTCTGTCTGGTCGACCGTGGCAACAACTATCTTCAGAACTGGTCCGTCCGCATGAACAAGCGTTCCTCTGGCACTGTTACAACGGCAAACCACTACAACTATTATGAGTCCCAGGGCATGACACACAACCCGCTTAGCAGTGCCGCTTATCAGATCGTCTCTACTGAGGGTTTCGGCAGCTCTGGCTCTGCCGATATCACCGTCTCTGAGGCCGGTAGTGTTTCAAGTTCGAGCTCTTCAAGCACGTCAAGCACATTTACAACTTCGACACAGCCGTCGGGCCCTACCTCTGGCAGCTGCTCTCAGCTCTACGGCCAATGTGGTGGCTCAGGCTGGACCGGTGCTCAATGCTGTGTATCTGGCACCTGTAAGTATTCCAATGCATGGTATTCCCAGTGCTTATAGACATGGGGTACACGTGCAACAATTGGCGCTATAGCAGAAGGGTACATCAATAGGACCAAGGGGGGGGGGCTTTGTAAGGGTGGAGGTGGAGCTTCATGATTCGCAGAACCTCCTGTCATGCTTGCGCATATTCTGTCCTACGAATATCTATTTTTTAAAAGAGACAGCCCTCATGAAGTATTTCTCTCCTTGGCGACAATTTATCTATTTATCATCTGCTCTTTTATAAATACTATCCTCTGTTATTATTCCGATGTGCTTGCATCGCTCTTTGGTTAAGGATCGCAGCTTCTTCTCAAGTATTCATCTTGTGTACCAACGCTCTCATACCACTCTATAGCTTATACATGAAATTCTTTATTTGCATTTTTCTTCAACCGCTATGGCAATGAGCGTCTCTCTTCGAGCGTGTGCTGGTGATGTGGCTGACCGTGGCGGCTGGGACGGTCACGTTTAGGGAAACCAGTAGAGGCTCGTAAAGATACCATTTTTGATCGCAGGACAGAGCTCGTGAGGCTGAGATTGATTATGGGAAGCTTATCTCGGGATCAACCAAGTCTCAGACATTTGCATAAACCTTATTAAGCCCCCCTCAACTAAGTTAACCATATATTGCTTTATGCATAAGCGCTTTTCGTACTTGCCCTTGCTGTCACTCCCGGCTATAATCTGTCTATAGCTTTTCTTTGTTTCCTACCAGAGTCAGGATGGACTTGAGAATTGGAGCACCACTTACAGTTGGTTAGACAATCCTGCGCCATTGTTGGTCCCGCTGCCGTCAGTGGGGCGGGTCGTCTTCGCGTCGCCCACAGTTTCAGCGTCTTCTGTTGGCAGTTAGACCCAGGTAACGCCAGATTATTAACAAGACGGTCCTGAAAGCTTTCCAATTATGGTCGATTTTGGTAGCTAAGGTAGAATCAGCGTTTCAAAGATTGGCGAAGCCGTCACATGTGTCAAAGCCGCAGAGAGGGGTCCCAAAAGAGCTTTGGAGCTTACACCGCACCCCGGCCCCGCAACAGAACAGCAAAACAAAAAGAATTTCCCCACCTACACATTCCAGGCATCACTCTAACAGTGATCAATATGCCAGCTAAGAGAAGGAGGACCCGACGCAGCTATCTTCGGCAAAGAGAGCCATTTCTGGAAACAGTTGGCGAATGTTCATGGTTGTTGGTGCTCTTGGCTGATTTTGAAGACCCGATCAAAGATCACCTTACCGATTCTATTCAAGATGCGGCCAAGGTGGTCCCGCCCGAGGCTAAAGAAGAGGATGAAGCCCAACACAAAGGGGGAGCTCAACGCCGGCACCAGAAACGACAAGAAAGGCTTGATGTTACGACATGGTCCCCGTCAAACTCTCTGCTCCGATCTCTCGCCTCTCAAGGGCCACACCGGGATAGCCAGGCGAACCTGTATGCACTCGCTGTCTTGGCACATCAGCACGGTCATTCAGAGTTCATAGTGGCCGACGAACTGACAAAATGCAAACTGGCCCCCGCGTTCGACCCAGAACATGGATCTGGTTCTCCGTCAGAGTCTGATGCTGAAAATGACCGGTGGCGCTCAAAGCCAGATTGCGAGGTGATTCTGATCTCAGTACATGAAAAAGATGTGCACTCGAAGGCCCTTTCGGTCTGGGCTAGGCGGATCTGCATTCGAGATCCTGACTATATCAAACGAAATTCAAGATGGACCAAGCAGATTTCAATAGCGCTGGTGTTTGCCGAGTCGCAGGACATGCGCAACGCCCAGACGGTCCCAATTCCCGGGGCAGAACGTCCTCGCTCCCATCGTGGCTCTTTTCCTTCAGATTTTCATGACCGCGTCTTCGAAGACACTGTATGGAATACACATGGCCTTGAGCTTCACGACCCAGATTGTCCTATACTTACCCCTGATGCAGTGGATGGACTGGGGTGGAATCGCCAGCGAGATGCTCAGCGGAACACTCTAGGAAACGCCCTCCCAAACTTTCCTAGAGAATTGATATATGACATCGTCGACCGCGTAGGAGCTGTGCCGCCTATTAGACCCCCGAATTGGGAATTGTTTCCGAGCAAGAACCATCTTGTCATCTTCATATCATTTTCCATGGCAGAGGCCGAGCAAGAACGAACGAAGGAAATAATCGACAATGAATTCCAACGTCATTTTGGGAAGAAGATCGCCTTCTCAAGTCGACAGAGCTCTAAAAACGAGTCACGTTCCCTTGAGTATAGTGAAAGCGATTCGTCATATGACAAAGATGACTATGATGAGTGGTCTCGCCCCACGAAAACGCCAAAAATGACCTTTGAGTTGATTCCCTGGGAGAATCACGGTGCTACATCTCGAAGAGACTTCATGAAACTTTGGCTAAAGTACTATCCTTCAACTGCCATGTTCCAAGAACGTGGACGGTCGCCTTTGCATATACTGGCGGAGCCTATCAGAGATATTCAGGCACCGCATTTTGTGGAGATACTGGCAGACAACAAGTCAGTTGCAGTGGTTTCTCGGACAACGCTCGATACCATTATTACTGTGACGAAAAGAGTCCAAAATGTGCCACACGGCAGGTTTCGCGACCTTCATATACCCTCCTCACACAGTGAGAACCTCATCGATGCCGATCAGCCTTTTCGCCGCGCCAGACTTTCGTGGCAGAGTCCAGTGTTGCAATCACAGACATGGATACCGGCATTCTACCTCACAAATAGATTGACCGAGGAGGAAGACCACAAGATTCGAATGGAAATAAAGAGACCATATGGCGACGATGGAGAGTACGATGCATACATGGAAGTCACCCCTAAGGACTGTGGCTTTGTACCATGGAAGGAAGGCGAGTCTGACGGAACGATTTGTGATATCTGGGAGATTGCTCAGATGGTCTACAGGGAATCACTCTGGAGAGAGAATGATTTTTTCATCTGTATTGACCAGAAATCAGCTATCGACAAGAAGGTCATTCTTGTGGTCCCTGACTGTCGTAAAGTGCGCCACCGATGGCCCCGGGTAAAGAATATGTATCTTCCAGGCCTAGCCGGGTTCACCTTTGCTCGCATCCCTGGCCGCAGATCTCATACTCAGGGTGCTGAAATTCACCGCTTCCACAGAGATCACTATGGATTTCTCCGAAAGCGCTTCCTGAGGCCTGAGCTGCTTCGAATGGACCGACTAGAGGCAGATCATCGATACGCATATGTTGATGGTGAAGGAAAGCCTCTTGAACTTACAGAGGATGTTGATTCTGAAGCAAGCCCAACAGACCCTTCAGATGTTGACGATGAAGATAATGAGTCTGTTGACTCACTTGATGCACTGGCAGAGGACATGATGTACGATACCATGTATGGTGACTTCTATTGATTTTACTGCTACGGGTATCGTCCACACAGAAGCATCATACGCCGAGGAGGATTCATTCAGTGGCATTTTAGGGGAGCTTCTATCAACGCTCTTGGCACCCTTTCCAACCTTATACCCCCATGTGATCTTCAACTCACCGGCTTTAGCTTTTTGTCAAACATATCAGCCGCCTCGTGCCGAGGACAGGATTATGCGCAATTATCCTCCCCAAATTATAGACCAATAAACCCGTACCATTGTAGTTGCGACGCCTTTCTTGATGGCTGGAGACGGTCCAGTTGAGGTAGAAACAGGTCTACCTGTTACAATTGGCGTCCGAAACTTCAAGAAAGGTTCCGAATCGAGAGTCAAAGCTCGCCTAATGTCCACGTCAATCTTCGCGTATATATGTAGAAATTATCAACGCAGTTTATGGAATATTTGGACGGGATAGAGGATCTGGAAACCATCATCGCTTATAGATCCTGGCCCCGATGTTTTCAAGGGGCCTGGAAAGCCCGACTCATAGATTACTGTACTGATGAGGTATTGTACGTATCAACACGAATGAAACTCCGTACTGTCGTATTGGCCAGTTGTGAGACAGCGGGTACCTTAAAGGGTAATAAGATGGGGGCGCCGAGGCTGTGGATCCTGACAAAGGTACTGCTCAGCTTCGAGGATTTTTCTTTTTGTACAGTTCATTTTTTGCTTTATTTCATCGTCCTTTTCGCATCAAATCAATAAATTGCCACTGCAAACCGTAATCTCGAGGTGCTTTCCAATCATTCATGGCAACGCTATCTGCTATGGACTCTAAGAGAACGATCGCTGTCTCTGGAGATGGCGCTCAGGAGGAGGATCCAATTGGGCAAATGGACCATGGAGTCCGCGCCTGGACGGTGGTCATTGGAGCATGGTGCTGTCTGTTCTGCGGCTTTGGCTGGGTGAATGGTGAGAATTGGCTGCCTCCCCATCAATCACCCATTTTTATTCCGTCCCAGATAACCTGATACAGTGTTTGTCTCTTGCCAGCTATTGGAATCTTTCAGGAGTATTAACAGAACAACCAATTACGGTCTTACTCGTCGTCTAGCATCTCCTGGATTCTATCCTTGGAGCCATTAGTACTCTTTGCGGCAGGACTGGTGATTGGAAGAGTACGTCTCTCCCATCACTCAGGCCCGATCCGCGGTTATTTTAATCTTCTCCTTTCTTCCAGGTCTTCGATAATTATGGACCCAAGTGGCTTCTCCTCATTGGGACATTCCTTCACGTTTTTGGTCTTATGATGACCTCTATATCGAAAGAGTACTACCCATTCTTCCTAGCGCAGGGAGTTTGCAACCCTCTTGGTGCAAGCTTTGTTTTCTCATCAGCACTCTCGTGTACCGCAACCTGGTTTGACAAACGCCGTGCTCTGGCATTTGGTATTGTCTCCAGTGGCTCCTCACTGGGTGGAATCGTATTCTCAACTATGTTGTCTCGACTTTTGCCTAGTATTGGCTTCGGATGGACTGTGCGCATTGCTGGCTTCATTGTTCTTGCATTACTGGTCATTGCCAATCTGACCGTTCGATCGAGGATAGCACCTGTCCTGCGGCCTGTCAAGTTCAATGACTACACAAGTCCGTTCTCAGAGGTCTCATTCGTCTTACTCGTGCTTGCCTCTTGCTGCGGATTCTTTGCGATGTTTATGCCAATCAACTATATTGTCCTCGAAGCCCAGGAAGACGGACTCAATCGTGATCTCGCTGGATACTTACTAACTATACTAAACGCTGCTAGGTGAGGACTTATGCTTCCCATAGCTTTCCAGCATTTGGTAACTGAGCTAACTCGTTCTATGAAAAGTCTTCCTGGTCGCATTATCCCGGGCTACCTCGGTGATAAATTGGGACGATATAACGTCATAACCGCCATGTGCTCATTGTCTTCTATTGTTATCCTAGCCTTATGGCTGCCGGGAACCCTTCTTTCTCCGGGCAGCGTGGCTATCTACGTTATCTTCAGCATGCTGTATGGCTTTGCATCGGGTGCTTTCGTCGGCATGGTGCCCGCTCTCCTGAGCCAGATTTCACCTGATGTAACCAAAATCGGTGTTCGCCAGGGAGTTTTGTTTACCCGCATTAGTATTGCATCACTAACGGGAGTGCAATCTTGAGTCGACAGAATGGAACCTATTGGGAACTACAGGACCCAGGTCTTCGCTGGTGTGATGATGGCGGCAGGTGTGTTTTTTTCCACCACCGGGAGGATAGTTCTTACCGGACCCTCTATTGCCAAAAATGTTTAAACTACAAACACTTGATATCGAAGGCTACTTCTACATGGTTCCCGCAAAGCCGACCGTTGGTAATGAGTGGGGACACGTCTGTTTTGTCACTGCTGCCATTTTCAATCCAATCCATCAAGAAATAGATTCTAAGGAATCCCTGTTTAGACATGGAGTGTAACGGGCCAGGGCCCGGCGATAAACCATGTGTCATGGCCTTGCGTGCTCTTAGGAACGGGCGGAGAGAAGACCAGGACGATCAGGCAGAAGATCGGCGCGGGGTAGAGACACCGCCATTTTGCTCCCCTTTCCCCCAGGAAACGGAGCGAGTTCTCTTTCCTACGATTGAATCAATTCTGCTTCAGCCCTTCACATGGAGATATTGATACTCATCGCTTTGGGCTATCTACAGTGACTAGGCATAAGTTTGGACACCCCTCGGAACCCACTATACAGACCGCCTATAATACCCGCTACCGCCTTCCTAAATCGTAACTGAAAACACGCTAAGATGGGTACAACGCGATGTTATTATATTCTGCTTCTTATACACTCCCTTTGATGGCTAATACCTCTGCTACATAGCTACTCTTAGTGTCTATCTTGCTTTTTGAGAGCATGGCGCCTTCGACTAAGCTTACACTAGCGCTTAGGGAGCGTATATGTGAGCTTTACGCTATTGTGAGCAAGTGGTAAGTGTATAGGAAGCTAGTTGATTGGTCAAACCTGATATATAGCTATACTATATAGCTATATAGTATGATGAAGATTCGATGGTGAATAGTAGTAAGAGGGTAGTCAAGAATAAATTCAGAACTAAGATTCAAAACTATTTGGCAGAGGATCGAGGGGTTATTTATCCCTAAATTTTCAGTGGCAATAGGTGGCAATAATAGTAAGTGATGATCTCACTATAGAATCATATAGAACTGTATGATTTCATATGGTTCTATAGTTCTATAAAGATTCTATTTAAATATAGAATCTATTTAATAGATTCTTAATAATAGATTCTTATACCTATTCTATCTACATCTGATAGCTATCAGATGGGGTTATAAGCGTATTCATAAGCGCTATCCATGGGTTTCTGTTTTAGGTATACGATATACTATCAAGAAGGAGCCTGAAAGATGAATGGGTGTCTCGAAGCCTCGCTCTGGCCGCCTAAAGAAGCTTACTAACGACGATGAAGCTCGAATCTTATATGTTATTGCCGAATAACCACGCGTGATATACGAAGATCTCCTTTCTGAGGTTTGATATAAGGTGAAAAAGGATTTAATTCGCCGGCTATTAAATGCTAAGAATATGCGAAAGTGGCGATGCTCCCAGAGACCTTATCTTAAAAGATATATACGCCGCGAAACGTCTCTAGTAGGCTCGCCGATATTAACACTGTACACCGGTAGATTAGGCTCGCGTTTACTAGTCTGATAAGTGTACTATTAAGCGTAGGATTAGTATACGCCGCGAATAGACCTTTATACGCCCTCGAGATTAACTAAAAAGGGCGAATGTTAAGGTTTACTATATCGTGGTTAGTAGATTAAGCAGATATTATAGGCTGCTTTTGTAAAGGGCTGTAATGCAGGACAGGGGGCCTGTCAACTAGGTAAGGGGAAGAAGATGTGCACCAAATAGTAGTAT